>JAQNDB010000289.1:0-100486 GCA_029204045.2 Tillandsia leiboldiana
TAATCAAGTCGCGGAACGTGAGAAAACCCTAGTCCGCCTATCCCTCCCTTTTTCTTAAAGTCCTCCTAATTAATCGTTCTCGTCTCGGAAGATTGCTAGCACAATTAGAAGATTGATTCATCTCCTACATCGACGCAAGAGTTATTTCGTGATCGATCGCGAATCAAGGCAATCGATTTTCGATCAAGGACGTGATTCCGTGTGGACACAAGTAGATGCCGGGCGCGTGCGCGGCTATCAAGGACGACAATTTTTAACCACGTCGTCGGCTCGCGGTTGATCTCGACCCGCGCAAGTTAAAAATTAAATCCTAATGATTAAGATCAAGTTAGATTACCTTTTTATATCTAAAACAAACCATAGTGATTCTTTATTTAAGAAAAAAATTTAATTGCTTTTCTTTCTTCCGCTGCGCTATATTGTGTTTTTCTTAACAGTGGTATCAGAACACCCCAGTCGTTTGGTTTTAGATCTAATCTCTTTTTCGCTGTTGATTGGGTTTTTTTCTGGAACGATCAAATCAAACAATGACGATTGTTTTTTGAGTATATTTTTGATTGTTTTGAAACGCAAATTAATTAGCCACTTGCAGGCAAGAGTCCGCAACGTAATTAAATTAGCACACTGGCAGGCCAAGGGCTACAATGCTAATTGATTGGCCTTGCCTGCAGGACGGATTTTTAACCCACCCATGATGTGATCAGCGGCCTGTGGTTGCTTGGGCAAGATCGCATTTAAACTTACTTTGAAACCCAATTATTAGAAATCGAATTGAGAATTTTATTTTATATTCTGTGATGTTGTATGAGGTGATGATCATGGATTAGCAATCTTGTGATGATGTGACTGGGTGTACTTTTAAGGACCAGTGTTAGATCCTTTTTGAGTGCCTGCGTGCACCAATTAAATGATTAATTTGGAGACCCTGCGCGTCTCATTATTATTATGGGTTGTATTGTAATTGTTTCAAAAATAACTTAAAGGGGTAGTTCTAGGTTTCCAGGATGATGTTCCATCAGAGTTGATGCGGTGCAGATCAGTTTGGACGGCAATAAGTTGATCGAGGGAGCCGACAGATTTGATCTCTCCAATCTGATCAAGATCAGCAAGTTTGTTGGCTTCCTACCCTTGAACCGAATTCCGCCTGGTGGCTCAGGCATCGAATCAACTTAAACATCCATGATCATCACCGTAGTTATTTTTAAATATACTATATGCGTATATGGCATATTATGCGTGGTTGCATGATATGTAAAATTGATAATAAATTAAAACTGATGAGAATCACAAATCTCCCTAAATCAATATTAAGTTAATGGTGTTATGAACGCCATTAGTGCCTTCCAGCGTTGTAGGTGTGTGGGCGTCCTCTTTAGTGTTGATTTATGCCCCGGACACGGGATGTCAGTTGCATTAGGAGCCGCAACCATTCTATTGGCATGAGAGGCCTTGTGGTAAAAAGGGGTTGGAATCCAAGATCTGTCCAGGATGAGATTCAGATGACTTTTTATTGCAATGCTGAACTGTGGGTCAACTTAACCACAAGATAAGGCCAAGAAGTGGTTGGATGATGCCTATATTTTTTGGGAGCCAAAGATAAAATTGCGATTTGCTTGAGAACATTGAACAAGATTGTTCACTCTTTCTTTACTCATTGCCGACTCTTTCGGATGAGGTAAGTGTGCAAATAGATGGACCCGCAATTCCCACTAGAAAACTTTAGTTAAAGTTTCGCGTTTCTCCACTCGTGATTGTGGAGATTTCGCGTAAAAATTAGTGGGAAGGCACCCATTTAGATTAAAGCCCCTAATCAAAATGGATTATGATTAAGTACACAACGAATTGGAATCTTACCTCGGCAAAAATGTCCGCCCTACCGACTTGTCCAATATCTTGATACTATCGCCTAACTGGACCGCATTGTTAACCGATTGGCTGAGGAATTGAGAATTGTTCGCCAATTCTGCAAAATTACCTACTGTTGACACAGAGGCTCCAGTCAATTCCCGCAATCCAACAGCTCACAAAAGATGCTAGAAATAAATGGACTGTGATGTACATGAAGGTAAAATGCTACATGCTTGCGTCTATGAGTAAGGAGTTGCAACGCCAGCATGAGCACATGGTAGTGCTACTGACATCTTGCTCCATCTTAAGAGTTTTAGATGAGCAAAGTCGAACAGCTCGTTACGAGGTGTCATGTCACGCCCCGGGGTCGAAACTGGACCCGGGCTCACTAACAGATCCGCCATCTGTACGGAAACTGCCGTACAGACGAAGCGTCTAACCTGCAGAAAGAATCAACTACAGAGTACAGATATCAGAGCTGAAAGTAAACTAGTAAAACTGGAAACCAACACTGTACAACTGAATATCATACAATATCCATCTCCCAAATACGATCGTATACCAAGTCCTCTGATACAAACTCAAAAGGGAGATATCTCCAATAAGTACATCAGTGTACAAGCTCTCATACAAAATATCCTCACTACATCAGTCTCTCAAACTGTAAAATAAAGTACAACTCTATACCTCACAACAAAGGTCTCTCAACAGAGGAAAAAGAAGTAAACTAATCTACTGAAGCTCTCCTCTGAAGGGGTACCGCTACACTCCAATGACGGGTAGGGAACTAGCTCGCGACTCCCTCGCCTCGGTCAGAAGGATCAGCAACTGGAGCAACAGGAACAGGAGAAGAAGTTCCTGGGAAAAAGACACCACGACGGGTGTGAGAACTACTTCCCACAGTAGTTCTCAGTGGGTGCCGTCAACAAGCCCAACGGTCTGCCCACCAAGTCTACTAGAGGCCAAAATAACAATGCAATGAAATCTGAACAAGAAAAGCTGGAGCTACTCTACAGCTACCATGCCTCTATCTAGATACTCCAAAAAGTGGAACAGATGAAAGTAAATGAGACCACTCGCACCCAAGGTGCTCAATCGACCCAAACGAACTGACTACCTCAAGGTCCAGTCAAGCCTGCGCCCGTCGACTAGGAACGCTCCTGCCCACTACCACACATCCACATGAGGACGGGATTTACGTGGGGCGTCCTGTCCTACTAACTCATCCCTCGCGCAAAACTGCCTCAACAGGCCCATCGTTGCCTCAACTGCGGAAAACTGCCTCAACAGGCCAACCATCGTATCCACAGCGGCATCTCAGGACGCGACTCCAACTGAGTAGACGGCACGGCATAGAGTATCGAACATTGGCATATGCAGGCTAGTCAAAATCCACGCTCACTCAGAACGGTAGGACTCAAGATCCCCAAATACCTCGCACAACAGTCGGAGCACTCTCGACGACTCAGCTGCTCGGCTAACTCGAAACACGAGACACTAGCCTCGCCAACGGCTCGCAGCACAAGGCTCACTGGCTGGAGATACTCCACAGCCAGAAACGACCCACAACTCAGGGTAACAAAACAGGTCGGACAACACTCAACGACCTGGGACCACCGTCAACCCCAACGGTTCCCAACAGGGCGGACCGGAAGATACTCGACGGCCCGGGACTGCCGTCTGCGCAACGGCTCCCTCTACGACGGCACAACAGGGAAACAAGACCTCCCGGGACTACCGTTTACCCAAACGGCTCCCGGCACAGATAAGCAACCCAGCTACAACTACCAGACTCCACTCTGCTCCCAAGCAAGAGTGCAAAAGCATCCCACACTAAAAGCAAGTCCCGACCTCTCGGCCCACTACCCGGGCGAGAAAACACTATGTCCAGGGATGAAGGAACAGTGTGGATGTCTAAGCATAAATAACCCTAGCCCAAGTGAGGGTTTTCTACTAGTCTGGTTACACATACAACATATGACGGGGGTGCTAGGTCAAGTTCCAAGATAACCACATTAACCGATAATAAAGGGATAGCTATTCCAACAATCTAGCATGCTACACAAGGAAATAAACTATCATGCATAGTCCTACATTAATAGAATTAATGTACATTCCATAAAACTTGGAGATAAGGCCACCCACCTCGATTTGCCACCAATTGCTCGTAGACACTTGCAATTGGCCTCCACGCGATCCGCACGCAAAACGGGGCACGCCGTCGGAGTCCGCACGCAAAACGGAGCACGGCCGTCGGAGTCCGCACGCAAAACGGAGCACGCCGCCGGAGTCCGCACGCAAAACGGAGCACGCTGCCGGAGTCCGCACCAAAACGGAGTCCGCACGCAAACGGTGCACGGTGCCGGAGTCCGCACGCAAAACGGTGCACGGTGCCAGGATCCGCACGTAAACGGAGTCCGCACGCAAAACGGTGCACGGTGCCGGAGTCCGCACGCAAAACGGTGCACGGTGCCGGAGTCCGCACGCAAAACGGAGTCCGTACGCAAAACGGTGCATGGTGCCGGGAGTCCGCACGCAAAACGGTGCACGGTGCCAGGATCCGCACGCCAAACGGAGTCTGCACGCAAAACGGTGCACGGTGCCGGAGTCCGCACGCAAAACGATGCACGGTGCCCAACACAGAAAGGAGCAAGAGGGTCAGTTACAGTCTAAAAGATCGCCCCAAAACTGTACAAAAATACAGTAAAACCAACACACGGGACCTACCCGACTGCGCCGCCGTCACCGCGACACCCCCATCGGAAGCCTCGCGCGCTCCACGAGGCCCACAATGCCTCGCCGCAACACTCCCCGACCTTCTCCCTCACTCTCCCTCACTCTCGGATGAAGAAAGAAACGAAGAAGGAGAAGAGGTGGCTTGCGGGGAGGAAGAAGAAGAAGAAAAAGAGGAAAAGGGGAGGGGGCGGTCCACAGTGCACGGTGCACCGTGCACCGGCCGGTGCACCACACCCACCCGGGTGCACCCGGCCCACGCAAGAGGAAGGGCGGCCACGTGGCCGCGTCCCTGCGCGCCACGCGGCCGCGCAGCTCACGCGCCACACGGGCGCGTGACACCGGGCCGCCCACAGGCACGGGACACGCGCCCGTGACACGGGCGTGCGCCCCAGCGCCCGCGCGGGCGCCAACTGGGGTCCGCCACGTGGCGGCCCCCACGTGGCCCGCGCATGGTGCGCCTGTGCACCTGACGCGCGCAGAGGCGCGCCCTGTCGCGTCAGCCGCGCCTCGCCTGACGCGCCGCAGCCTCCTCGGGAACCGTGCCACGCGTGTCTCGATCCGCGTGCCGTGACGCCTCGAAAAGCGCGCACGCCTACCGGACTCCAAAACCAACAAATAAATAGTCCATTCTTAGCGATTTCGCGCGCTGAATCCAAAAACGATGTCCATTTCTCCAAATTCTCACCCGAAAATTTGCCGAATGCCCACTCGATCCGATTTTCGCGCCGGGTCCATTTTTAAAGTCCGATTTGCCCAATTCCAACTCTAAAAATTCCCGAAGGCGACCGGAGAGGTAAACTTTTATTCGGACTTCACCCGGAGTCTAATTTTGACATCTGAATCGCGCGAAATTACTTCTAAACACCCGACGGGTCCTCCAACTTCCCACGGGGTCTCCAATGATGCAAGCAAATCCCAAATTGCATCACAAATCCATTTGTGGGCCCCCAACACGCGCACCAACACCCCCAACGGCGACCGAAAGCTGCCCAACAACCGGCAACCCTACGCGGGGGATTCCGGGACCTCACATCCTCCCCCACTAAAGGAAAGTTTCGTCCTCGAAACTAGATCAAGCCCATCAGGAGTCAAGAATACCACGGCTAGGTATCTAACAATACGCCTCCAGCTCCCCCACTCGCTCCTCGTGATTACTCCGCAACAACAACAACAAGTACGGTATGACCCGATGTGCAATTCTCTCATCTCTCGAGCCAGAAATTGCAACGGGCGTCCCTCGTACTCCAATAATCACAGATCTCAAAGGGGCAAGTAAATCACGGGCGAGGAAAAAATCACATCACTACTGAGGTGAGACGTGAAAAACCAAGGGCTCCACTAAAAGGCTGGGGGAAAACCGAAATAACTACAAGTGTAATACGCACCTAACCACAACATGGTGCCACCCTCAACAAGACGACCCGAAGCATACCCGCAGACTCGTCCAATAAGGAAGGGAAATCCAATAAGTTGGGGTCTTCACTCGGTCACTTCCCGATCCAAAACCACCTGAGTGGACTACTCAACTGCAGGCTACCCTCAAAAGGGATCCTCAAGAGACACAATCTCGTGCCACAGTTGGTCGCTCAACATGCTATCATAACCCCAACGGACCCACGGGTCGAAGTCGATCCCTCAACTCATAAAGAACACCCTGACGGGGACTAAACCGTCGGTGAACGGGACTGAAAACTGGCTCACAAGGCGATCATAAAGCTGATGCCCAACTCGCGGTCAAAAGTCCGAAACATCCAAAAGACTCTCACCGTTGTGTACCTACAGCGTGGCATCACTGCCGTGCACCAACGGCGTGGCATCACTGCCGTGCACCAACGGCGTGGCATCACCACCGTGCATCAACGGTGTGGTATCACTCAAGCATCAAGGCCTCAGATCCTCACAGTACTATACCCAACACTACCTCGAAATCCCGGAGCTGAGGAAGAGCCAAAAGATCAACAGGCAAAAACCAGGGCCCCAACTGCACTGGGCAGGACCAATAACACCCATCTATGTGCAACACGTGATCAGGTATCTGAACCTCACGAGCACAAGCTAAGGGTACTATCTCTAGCCCATACATCAATGCAAATGCCCTAGCACTCTCACAGCTATGTCGGAGAACCCTCAACGACTCAACTCGCAGCAACACCCCACTCATAGGCGAGAAGAACCGACTGACGCGGCCAAAATCCAAAAATCCCGATAGACCGGTGCCTAGCACCCCAATCCAACAAGAACAGACTCTAGGCTCAGTCTATCGAAGTTTCGCTCCTTTACCGTTCAGGGATTCGGTCCCTCTCGTTTAAAGCGGGGAAACGATGTCAACAAGCAACTCACGGCTGGAGACGCTCCCGGTAGTCCACCAGGACGAACTCGACGCCATCAAATCTCGGCGTCCTGTCAGATCATCTCAATCTCACTAAAATAACCACCTGGTAACTCGGCCGGAGGTGAAAATCGCCTCAACAGGCCAAACCTTCGCCACTCACTAGGCGGCATCGCCACTCATTGGGCGGCATCGCCTCTCACTGGGCGGCATCGCCTCTGGTAGCTCGACCAGTGGAAAGTGTCCTCCTGGTAATTCGGCCAGGGAAAAATGTCCTCCTGGTAACTCGGCCAGGGCATGTGCCCACCTGGTAACTCGGCCAGGGGCAATGCATCCATCTGGTTGCTCGGCCAGTGGAAAGTATCCTCCTGGTAATTCGGCCAGGGAAAAATGTCCTCCTGGTAACTCGGCCAGTGATAATTGTCCATCTGGTAACTCGGCCAGCGATAATTATCCATCTGGTAACTCGGCCAGCGATAATTATCCATCTGGTAACTCGGCCAGCGATAATTATCCATCTGGTAACTCGGCCAGCGATAATTATCCATCTGGTGACTCGGCCAGTGATAATTATCCATCTGGTAACTCGGCCAGCGATAATTATCCATCTGGTGACTCGGCCAGTGATAATTATCCATCTGGTAACTCGACGAGCGATAATTATCCATCTGGTAACTCGGCCAGCGATAATTATCCATCTGGTAACTCGGCCAGCGATAATTATCCATCTGGTAACTCGGCCAGCGATAATTATCCATCTGGTAACTCGGCCAGCGATAATTATCCATCTGGTAACTCGGCCAGCGATAATTATACATCTGGTAACTCGGCCAGCGATAATTATCCATCTGGTAACTCGGCCAGCGATAATTATACATCTGGTAACTCGGCCAGCGATAATTATCCATCTGGTAACTCGGCCAGCGATAATTATCCATCTGGTAACTCGGCCAGCGATAATTATCCATCTGGTAACTCGGCCAGCGATAATTATCCATCTGGTAACTCGGCCAGCGATAATTATCCATCTGGTAACTCGGCCAGTGATAACGCCCTCCTGGTAACTCGGCCAGGGAAAATGCCCTCCTGGTAACTCAGCCAGGGAAAACTCTCTCCTGGTAACTCAGCCAGGGAAAACGCCCTCCTGGTGACTCAGCCAGGGGAAAAATGCCCTCCTGGTAACTCAGCCAGGGAAAATGCCCTCCTGGTAACTCAGCCAGGGAAAACGCTCTCCTGGTAACTCAGCCAGGGAAAACGCTCTCCTGGTGAGTCAGCCAGGGAAAACGCCCTCCTGGTGACTCAGCCAGGGAAAACACCCTCCTGGTGACTCAGCCAGGGAAAACACCCTCCTGGTGACTCAGCCAGGAAAATGCCCTCCTGGTAACTCAGCTAGGGAAAACTCTCTCCTGGTAACTCAGCCAGGGAAAACGCTCTCCTGGTAACTCAGCCAGGGAAAACGCCCTCCTGGTGACTCAGCCAGGGAAAAATGCCCTCCTGGTAACTCAGCCAGGGAAAATGCCCTCCTGGTAACTCAGCCAGGGAAAACGCCCTCCTGGTGACTCAGCCAGGGAAAAAATGCCCTCCTGGTAACTCAGCCAGGGAAAAATGCCCTCCTGGTAACTCAGCCAGGGAAAATGCCCTCCTGGTAATTCAGCCAGGGAAAACGCCCTCCCGGTGACTCAGCCAGGGAAAAAATGCCCTCCTGGTAACTCAGCCAGGGAAAAATGCCCTCCTGGTAACTCAGCCAGGGAAAATGCCCTCCTGGTAACTCAGCCAGGGAAAACGCCCTCCTGGTGACTCAGCCAGGGAAAACATCCTCCTGGTAACTCAGCCAGGGCGGGGTGTGTCCTTTTCACCACACGATGTCGCAGGGGTATCGCAACCCACTGCAAAACAACAAATGTCAGGACACAACAACCATACGACCCAATCCAGCGAAAGTCTAAGACATGTCATCCATTCCATAGCATTATGTTGTCGCAGCCAACATAAACGCTTAGGAAAGTAAACATGGCAAACACTCATCCCATCTCTTGGGAGAGGTAAAAACTCAATCAAGACTCTCGCTAAAAGTCACGACTCTCACGTAGTCATCCTAATGTCCAACCGCAAGCCTAGGGTTTCTAAGTCCATCACGACCTACAACCTAGGCTCTGATACCACTCTAATCTGTCACGCCCCGGGGTCGAAACTGCGACCCGGGCTCACTAACAGATCCGCCATCTGTACGGAAACTGCCGTACAGACGAAGCGTCTAACCTGCAGAAAGAATCAACTACAGAGATACAGATATCAGAGCTGAAAGTAAACTAGTAAGAACTGGAAACCAAACACTGTACAACTGAATATCATACAATATCCATCTCCCAAATACGATCGTATACCAAGTCCTCTGATACAAAACTCAAAAGGGAGATATCTCCAATAAAGTACATCAGTGTACAAGCTCTCACTACAAAAATAACCTCACTACATCAGTCTCTCAAACTGTAAAATAAAGTACAACTCTATACCTCACAACAAAGGTCTCTCAACAGAGGAAAAAGAAGTAAGCTAATCTACTGAAGCTCTCCTCTGAAGGGGTACCGCTACGCTCCAATGACGGGTAGGGAACTAGCTCGCGACTCCCTCGCCTCGGTCAGAAGGATCAGCAACTGGAGCAACAGGAACAGGAGAAGGAGTTCCTGGGGAAAAAGACACCACGACGGGTGTGAGAACTACTTCCCACAGTAGTTCTCAGTGGGTGCCGTCAACAAGCCCAACGGTCTGCCCACCAAGTCTACTAGAGGCCAAAAATAACAATGCAATGAAAACTGAACAAGAAAAGCTGGAGCTACTCTACAGCTACCATGCCTCTATCTAGATACTCCAAAAAGTGGAACAGATGAAAGCAAATGAGACCACTCGCACCCAAGGTGCTCAATCGACCCAAACGAACTGACTACCTCAAAGGTCCAGTCAAGCCTGCGCCCGTCGACTAGGAACGCTCCTGCCCACTACCACACATCCACATGAGGACGGGATTTACGTGGGGCGTCCTGTCCTACTAACTCATCCCTCGCGCAAAACTGCCTCAACAGGCCCATCGTTGCCTCAACTACGGAAAACTGCCTCAACAGGCCAACCATCGTATCCACAGCGGCATCTCAGGACGCGACTCCAACTGAGTAGAACGGCACGGCATAGAGTATCGAACATTGGCATATGTAGGCTAGTCAAAATCCACGCTCACTCAGAACGGTAGGACTCAAGATCCCCAAATACCTCGCACAACAGTCGGAGAACTCTCGACGACTCAGCTGCTCGGCTAACTCGAAACACGAGACACTAGCCTCGCCAACGGCTCGCAGCACAAGGCTCACTGGCTGGAGATACTCCACAGCCAGAAACGACCCACAACTCAGGGTAACAAAACAGGTCGGACAACACTCAACGACCTGGGACCACCGTCAACCCCAACGGTTCCCAACAGGGCGGACCGGAAGATACTCGACGGCCCGGGACTGCCGTCTGCGCAACGGCTCCCTCTACGACGGCACAACAGGGAAACAAGACCTCCCGGGACTACCGTTTACCCAAACGGCTCCCTGCACAGATAAGCAACCCAGCTACAACTACCAGACTCCACTCTGCTCCCAAGCAAGAGTGCAAAAGCATCCCACACTAAAAGCAAGTCCCGACCTATCGGCCCACTACCCGGGCGAGAAAACACTATGTCCAGGGATGAAGGAACAGTGTGGATGTCTAAGCATAAATAACCCTAGCCCAAGTGAGGGTTTTCTACTAGTCTGGTTACACATACAACATATGACGGGGGTGCTAGGTCAAGTTCCAAGATAACCACATTAACCGATAATAAAGGGATAGCCATTCCAACAATCTAGCATGCTACACAAGGAAATAAACTATCATGCATAGTCCTACATTAATAGAATTAATGTACATTCCATAAAACTTGGAGATAAGGCCACCCACCTCGATTTGCCACCAATTGCTCGTAGACACTTGCAATTGGCCTCCACGCGATCCGCACGCAAAACGGGGCACGCCGTCGGAGTCCGCACGCAAAACGGAGCACGCCGTCGGAGTTCGCACGCAAAACGGAGCACGCCGCCGGAGTCCGCACGCAAAACGGAGCACGCTGCCAGAGTCCGCACCAAAAACGGAGTCCGCACGCAAAACGGTGCACGGTGCCGGAGTCCGCACGCAAAACGGTGCATGGTGCTAGGATCCGCACATAAAACGGAGTCCGCACGCAAAACGGTGCACGGTGCCGGAGTCCGCACGCAAAACGGTGCACGGTGCCGGAGTCCGCACGCAAAACGGAGTCCGCACGCAAAACGGTGCACGGTGCCAGGATCCGCACGCCAAACGGAGTCCGCACGCAAAACGGTGCACGGTGCCGGAGTCCGCACGCAAAACGATGCACGGTGCCCAACACAGAAAGGAGCAAGAGGGTCAGTTACAGTCTAAAAGATCGCCCCAAAACTGTACAAAAATACAGTAAAACCAACACACGGGACCTACCCGACTGCGCCGCCGTCGCCGCGACACCCCCATCGGAAGCCTCGCGCGCTCCACGAGGCCCACAATGCCTCGCCGCAACACTCCCCGACCTTCTCCCTCACTCTCCCTCACTCTCGGATGAAGAAAGAAACGAAGAAGGAGAAGAGGTGGCTTGCGGGGAGGAAGAAGAAGAAGAAAAAGAGGAAAAGGGGAGGGGGCGGTCCACGGTGCACGGTGCACCGTGCACCGGCTGGTGCACCACACCCACCCGGGTGCACCCGGCCCACGCAAGAGGAAGGGCGGCCACGTGGCCGCGTCCCTGCGCGCCACGCGGCCGCGCAGCTCACGCGCCACACGGGCGCGTGACACCGGGCTGCCCACAGGCGCGGGACACGCGCCCGTGACACGGGCGTGCGCCCCAGCGCCCGCGCGGGCGCCAACTGGGGTCCGCCACGTGGCGGCCCCCACGTGGCCCGCGCATGGGTGCGCCTGTGCACCTGACGTGCGCAGAGGCGCGCCCTGTCGCGTCAGCCGCGCCTCGCCTGACGCGCCGCAGCCTCCTCGGGAACGGTGCCACGCGTGTCTCGATCCGCGTGCCGCGACGCCTCGAAAAGCGCGCACGCCTACCGAACTCCAAAACCAACAAATAAATAGTCCATTCTTAGCGATTTCGCGCGCTGAATCCAAAAACGATGTCCATTTCTCCAAATTCTCACCCGAAAATTTGCCGAATGCCCACTCGATCCGATTTTCGCGCCGGGTCCATTTTTAAAGTCCGATTTGCCCAATTCCAACTCTAAAAATTCCCGAAGGCGACCGGAGAGGTAAACTTTTATCCGGACTTCACCCGGAGTCTAATTTTGACATCTGAATCGCGCGAAATCACTTCTAAACACCCGACGGGTCCTCCAACTTCCCACGGGGTCTCCAATGATGCAAGCAAATCCCAAATTGCATCACAAATCCATTTTTGGGCCCCCAACACGCGCACCAACACCCCCAACGGCGACCGAAAGCTGCCCAACAACCGGCAACCCTACGCGGGGGATTCCGGGACCTCACAGTCAAGGCGACTGTTCAGGACTAAGATGTCTGATGGTCACTCTGTCAATAATCATTGCTTGGCGATGATTAAGGACATTGAGGAGCTTGAGAAGCTCGGAATGACTATGGACGCAGAACTTCAAATTGATTTGATCTTACAATCATTACCTGATTCATTTTCTCAGTTTATTTTAAATTTTCAAATGAATAAAATTACTTGCACTCTCGCCGAGCTGTTGAATATGTTGGTCACGGTTAAAGGAATGCTAAAAGTCAATAAGGACAAGGTGAAGGATAAAACTTTGGAAGGTATGTCCGAGATTCATATCATTGAAACTACTAGCTTATCGGTTTGTTCTACTTTTACATGGGTCATTGACTCGGGATGCACCTCGCATTTGTGTATTTCAATGCAGGCGCTAAAAAAAAAAGTAGACGACTTAGGGATGGAGAGCTTACCCTACGCGTTGGAAACGGAGCAAGAGTTGCTGCTGTTGCTGTAGGGACTTATCCTTTATGTCTACCGACAGGAGTAGTTTTAGAACTTAGAGATTGTCTTTATGTTCCTAGTGCGACTAGAAACCTTATTTCCGTTTCACGTTTAGTATCGGAAGGTTATAAGTTTATTTTTGAATCAAATATTTGTTCAATTTATTTGAGAAATAATTTGATAGGTTGTGGTTCTTTAATAGACAATCTCTATTACTTACATATGGATGTTAGTATGAATACAGTTCACAATGGCATGAATGAGAATACTATTATTTTTAAAAGACCTAGAGAGGAGGTAAACAAAACATACTTGTGGCATCTGAAGCTTGGTCACATTGGAGAAGATAGGGTTAACAAGCTGGCTAAGGATGGTATCTTAGGATCCTTACTCCCTGAACCATACCTAGCTTGTGAATCATGTCTTCAAGGAAAAATGATTAAGTCTTCCTTTGTTGGACAAGGACAGAGAGCTACCGAAGTACTCGCCCTGATACTGTCACGCCCCGGGGTCGAAACTGCGACCCGGGCTCGCTAACAGATCCGCCATCTGTACGGAAACTGCCGTACAGACGAAGCGTCTAGCCTGCAAAAGACAAAACTACAGCTACACAGATATCAGAGCGGATAAAAAGCTGTACCATAAAATTTCTCAACTACAAAGTTGCTACAACACATAGCCTATCTCCCAAAATCAGATGATACAAAAAGAAGTGCACCTATACAACATCTACAAATCCACAGGGGAGATAGCTAAACAGGAAACATAACCAACTCCCACAATCCGGGATGGTACATCTACCTCTCTCTAAAGTAACAATGCTGGTAGGGAACTATCACGCGACTCCCTGTCCTCGGTCCGTCCAGTCAAGCACAGCAGGAACGGAAGAAAGCCTCAGCAACCTGTCACCGACAGAGGGTGTGAGAACTACATCCTACAGTAGTTCTCAGTGGGTACCGTCTCCAAGAACCACGGTCTGCCCACTAAGTCTACCAGAGGCAAGAGATAGAGAAAAGACTGATGATAAATATAATAAGCTGGAAAAGAATCTACAGCTATCATGCCTCTAACTACTATGCTCAATAAGAAGAGACTATGGATGATGGTATGCAGTCACTCACTGCGGACAATATGTCGCAAGTACTAAGCCCAAGACGCTCTACTACGACACATGCTACACCATCACTCTCTCAGAGTATCTCAAATCTCAGCGACTGCCCCACAGGGTCCAGTCGAGTCAAGCCTGCGCCCCCTGGTGTATCAACCAGGGTGTCCCAACGGACAAACTCGATATCTCACACAGTGACCCCATGGTAGCACGGCCAGGGGTATCAAGCGACCACTAGTATATGAACTAGGCGCATCATCGCAGCCTCGTCAGGCTCGGTATCATCATCGCAGCCTCATCAGGCTCGGAATCATCAACGCACCCGGGGCGTGGTTCGAGGGGTGCGACCCCACCGAACTCAAGTATCTCATCAGTATCACTGTCTCACAAGTGGCTCCTGCAGGCTGTGGTCCTCGATCAAACAGATCGGTATCTCGATGCTCAAAGCACAAACTCAGTCGGAGAACCCTCCACGACTCAATCTCACAACACAGACCCACTCAACGAAGGTACTACACAGCTGGGACCACCGTCTCTCCCACGGCTCCCATAACACAACTCCACTGAACTCAACACTCAACTCACGGCCGGAGCTACTCCACGGCCAGATCTACGAAGGGTCCGAAACCCAGGGAGACTAACATCTACGTCCCCAAGAGAGAAAGCAGCCCTTAGAACCCAGATCACTCGAATACGCTCGGGTGGATAAGTTTATAAGAAACCATGTCATTTATTTCAGAAAATCATTCGATCTGAGAGAAAGCCATCTTTATAATGATTTTTAGTCTTTTTTTTTTAGGAAAACCCTTTGAAATCAAGTTTTATGCCCAAGCCTCGAAGAGCTGATGCCTTCGTCCCAACGGACGAGAACAGACTCAGACAACCTTGCGAGGCTTGGAAGAAACATTGGCTGACTAAAATCATGTATTTATCCAAAAAGGTTCTGGGTTCAAGGTCCTGCTAACACACGTGCACCACGATCCCAACCTGGTGGTGACGAGAAGAACAGTGGAAAGGAAAACCCCCGGGACCACCGTTTATCTGAAACGGCTCCCCAAAATGCTAACACTGGCCTAACCCAGCCACCAGACCCCACTCGGCCCCCCGGGCCCGAGTGCAACACCCGTCCCACAACACTCTGACCACTCAGCCCACTACCCGGGCGAGGAAACTCTAAGTCCCGAAGGATATGAAAAGTGCGGGAGGTCTAAAGCATAAAGGAACCTAGCCCAAATTAAGGTTCACAAATGGTCTGGTCAAACTCATGCACATATGACGGGGGTGCTAGTTAAGTTCCAAGAAAACACTTAAACTAGCATGCAATCCTAACACATTAGAATTAGAAGGAAGTCCGTAGACTTGGAGAGAAAACCAACCCACCTCAGAAAGCCACCAATTGCTCGCCGACACTTGCAATTGGCACAGCGGGCTTACCTGGCCTCCAAGGGGTCCGCACGCAACACGAAGCCCGATGCCAGAAACCGCACGCGAAACGGAGCACGCGGCGACCAACCACACGACCGCGCGCTCCGCGGAAGCTAAACCGCACCGCAAGCTGCCAGAAGCGAAGAAATCGCAAAATCAATCCACACAGTCAAAACCGAGCATCCGACGGCGAAAAACAGCTTCCGTCGGCGAAAACAGCCTCCGTCAGCGAAAACCAGCGCCCGACGGCGAAAAACAGCACGCGGCGGCGAAAACAGCTCCGTCGGCGAAAAACTGCGCCCGACGGCGAAAAACAGCACGCGGCGGCGAAAAACAGCTCAGTCGGCGAAAAACAGCGCCCGACGGCGAAAAACAGGCAAAATCTGCTAGCGAGACAGTTCGCGAAAACCCTGCGAAACTGCTCGCGAAAACCGCTCAAAATCTGCTCACAAACTGCTTGCAAAAACTGCTCAAAACCGGCTTGCGAAAACAGCTTGCGAAAATCTGCTCCGTCGGCGAAAAACTGCGTCCGACGGCGAAAACAGCTCAAAAATCAGCTTGCGAAAATCCTGCGAAAACCGCTCGCCAAACAGCGGAAAACAGCGAAACCTGCGCGCGAAACCGCTTGCGAAATCTGCCGGCCAAAACTGCGAAAAACGGCTCCGTCGGCGAAAAACTGCGCCCGACGGCGAAAAACAGCGCGCGGCGGCGAAAAACTGCTCCGTCGGCGAAAACCAGCGCCCGACGGCGAAAAACAGCTCGCGGCGGCGAAAAACAGCGGCCGACGGCGACCAACGGGCTCCGACGGCGAAAAAACGGCGCCGTCACGCAACCCGAGGTGTCACCCGCCGTCCGGGAGCACGCCGAGCGTCCACCAGCCCTGCCGCGCGACGAGGGAGACCCACCGCGCGGCACCAAGCCAAACCGCGCGGCGCAGGGGCTGCTGCGCGATGCTGGAGCGCGTCGCGCAGTGCCCCAGCGGCGCTGCGGGCGGCGCCCAGCGGCGCTACGCGCGGCCGCGCGCGCGCGGCCGCTGCGCGCAGCCCGCAGCGCTGCGCGCAGCAGCGCGCACCCGCGCGCCCGCGCAGGCCCGCGCACGCCTGCGCGCGGCCCGCGCGGCCCGCGCAGGCCCGCGCGCCCGCGCAGGCCCGCGCACGCCTGCGCGCGGCCCGCGCGGCCCGCGCAGGCCCGCGCGCCCGCGCAGGCCCGCGCACGCCTGCGCGCGGCCCGCGCAGGCCCGCGCGCGGCCCTGCCGCGCGCGGCCATGCCGCGCGCACCCGCGCGCGGCCAAGCAGTGCCGCGCGCACCTGCACGCGGCCCTGCCGCGCGCGGCCATGCCGCGCGCGCCCGCGCGCGGCCAGGCAGCGCCGCGCGCACCTGCGCGCGGCCCTGCCGCGCTCGCCTGCGCGCGGCCAGGCAGGGCCTGCCGCGCGCGCCTGCGCGCGGCCAGGCAGCGCCGCGTGCAGCACTTTGCTGCACGCGGCACCGCGCCCAGCGGCACCTCGCCGCAGGGTGCTGCCAACAGCAGCACCCTGGCGCCGCGCGTGCGCCGTTGCGCGCGCGCGCGGCCGCCGGCGACGGCAAATCCAACGAAAGCCCCGAAAAATCCGACAAATCCGAAAATCCAATTTTAGCTACTTAAAAACCAATTAAAAGCCCAAAGCACCAGAAAAACTGCACCAAACCTCTAAAAACCCAAAAATCGGAATTTTGCTTACCTCGTCGCCGCTCGCCGCACGCCCACGAGCTCCACGCGGCCTCCAACGGCGAGTCCAAAAATCCAAGAAGCTCCAATCCCTTTTCTTTCTTCTTCTTCCTCCTTCTCCTCTCTTCTCTTTTCCTTTCTTTCTTTCTCTCTTTCTTTCTTTCTTCTCTCTGCTGCAGAGGAGGGGTGGAGGCAGCTTTTATAAAGCAAAAGCTTTATTAATTAAATCCATTAATTAATTAACTCCAAAAACTCCAACTCCAACTCACTTTTTGCCTTCGGGCTCTCCGCCGCTGCCCGGAACCTCCCGAACTCCGCTGTAAATCGAAAATACACGCGCTCACAGCTTTTTCTCTTCAAAAAGCTCATCCGTTGAGGCGGGGTGCTCAAATCAATTACCGGCTCCAAAATTGCCAGTTCCGACTCACTTTTTGCCTCCGGGTCCTCCGCGTCAGTCCGGAACCTCCCGAACCTCGCTGTAAATCAAAAGTACACCTGTTCCAAGCGTTCCCGAATTTCCGGCACTCCACGGTGAAGTCGGAAATTTCCAATCTCATCCTCAATCGGCCTCCAAAGCCCGGAAAAACCCCGATTCGAGCTGGAGCTTCCGCGTTGATCCGAATCAACCCGGCATCAACTGTAAACTCAAATGCAACATGCTCAAGGCATCTCTCTGCTCCAAGCCATCTGTGTGGTCGGCGCGCTATCCAAAGCCCCGGTACTCTACATTCTCCCCTCCTTCAAAAGGTTTCGTCCTCGAAACCAAAACACACACCCTACCACAAGAAACCCACATCAGGAATATTATCAACTCCAACTCTCTCTCAAAAGAAAAGCAACCGAAAATAGCGAAAGTCCGAAATTTCCAAAGGACCGATGCCTTCACCCCGATCAAACAAGAACCGGTTCCCGCATCGCCTCCATTTCTGGAGTAGTCCTTCGAAATTTTTCATTCCGCTGCTATTTTCGGCGTTAAAACGGGAAAACAAGGAGAGAGAGATGTTGAAGCTGCCCCTGCTGTGGCCGCCACCCAAAACCACAATCCACCAACTCAACCATGTAGGGGTGCAAAACTCTGATCTCAACCACTAGGAAAGGAAGTCATACCAAGTACCAAGCGATCCGCTAACCTGGCGCCCACCAATCAGCAACCCAAACTCATCCTCTCGGCTCTCAGGTGGTCGCTCTAACTCAACATACAGGCACCACCGAACCCTCACTGGGTAAAACCAACCGTAAATTCCATAACTCCACAAGCAAGAATTTCTTCGGTTGCTTCTGATAGCTCAAATCCTTGTTCGACTCCAACGAAGAAAAGCTGATAAAGTGCGAGGATACAATTACACTTCCTCCTATCCGACGAAAATCACGGTCCAAACTCCCCGCGTAAACTCAAGTCTATAACATAAACCTCTGCGGCTGGTGGCTTCCAAAAGATCGAAGTCTCCAAAAGGCAAAAATCCTCCGTTGCTCCTTAGCAACCAAAACTATCTAGTTCCGCAGGTACATCTCTCAATTAGGCAACCAACATCTCCCCTCTTAGGAGTTGCTGCACTATCCTCCAGTGATTTTGAAGCTCTAAGCCGCTTCGGAAACAAATCCAAATGTCCACGACGGGTCCGGCTGCTAACCCGTTCAAACACAGCTGGAGAACTCGATTCTTCAAATACTAACAATCGCAGGCCTCAGTCAATCCACTTGACCGCAAGGCAAGCTCCAAAAAGCCCCTACCGGGTTCTGAACACTAACCGGGCACAGCCCCGGCTGCAAGGTTCCATAACCATGTCGACCACTAACTCGGTCTCCAATCCACGATCTCGGCACCTCAACTGCCGAGAACCTCCAGGTCTCTGTCTCCTCTGAGACACATGATCCTGGGGCTGGCACCATGGCAACCTCGATCCACTCCACTATCCCGAAATCAGGCAATACTGGAAGACTCTCTCTCTGGAGCTGGTCCCTCGATCTCCGTCCCTCCTGGACGTGATCAGTGATCTCCGGTCAATCCATCGCACATGCCCAATCGCTGCATCAACGGTCGGCACTCGCCGAGAATACCCAAAGAGATAGATATCCAGGTGCAGTCCCCTCTCAACATAAACAACCCCGAAGCCTCAACCTGGGTGACAAGGGGCCCACTGCTCAACCATCGCGGAAACTCGCTCTCGGTGGTCCAACAGGACGAACCCGACGCCACCAACTCTCGGCGTCCCAAACGAAGGGCGCAAGATCCCGCGCCCTGATGCTTTTCCTGGATGAACAATCCTTGAACAGCTTTTCCATAGCAGCGATCCAGTTCTCGGCCTCCCAAGGCCCCCAACTTAAATCCCAAAATCTGCAGGGGATGGGACTGGATGAAGTAGAATAACCGGTTGGCAACCTCTCGCTGCTCCTGCACCATCAGTGGTGCGACCAGGGTCGAAATCGACAATGTCGCGGCTGGAGTACTACTGGCGATACCCCGGGAGATGCTCTCAGCTCAAACATGCGCAACACACGCTCCATGTTCTTCTCCTGGCGCCGCAACGCCTCCGACATCTGGGCCCCCCGAGCCCGCAGATCCTGCACCTCACCCTGCCTAACCTGCTCGGCAGCCCGCCGTCCGGGCTCCTCAGCTGAGGCCAAACGCCCGCTCGTCGCTGCACGACGTCTCGGCGGCATCGCAAGTAACTGAAACAAAACAAACATCAGGACACAACAACCATACGACCCAATCCAGCGAGAGTCTAAAATTTGTTATCCTTCCTAAAGTATTATGTTGTCTGCAGCCAACATAATCACTTTGAGAGAATAACACATCAAATCACTCATCCCAACCCAAGGGAGAGGTAAAAACTCAATCTGGACTCTCGCTAACAGTCACGACTCTCACGTAGTCATCCTAATGTCCAACCACAAGCCTAGGGTTTCTAAGTCCTCAATGACCTATATCCTAGGCTCTGATACCACTCTAATCTGTCACGCCCCGGGGTCGAAACTGCGACCCGGGCTCGCTAACAGATCCGCCATCTGTACGGAAACTGCCGTACAGACGAAGCGTCTAGCCTGCAAAAGACAAAACTACAGCTACACAGATATCAGAGCGGATAAAAAGCTGTACCATAAAATTTCTCAACTACAAAGTTGCTACAACACATAGCCTATCTCCCAAAATCAGATGATACAAAAAGAAGTGCACCTATACAACATCTACAAATCCACAGGGGAGATAGCTAAACAGGAAACATAACCAACCCCCACAATCCGGGATGGTACATCTACCTCTCTCTAAAGTAACAATGCTGGTAGGGAACTATCACGCGACTCCCTGTCCTCGGTCCGTCCAGTCAAGCACAGCAGGAACGGAAGAAAGCCTCAGCAACCTGTCACCGACAGAGGGTGTGAGAACTACATCCTACAGTAGTTCTCAGTGGGTACCGTCTCCAAGAACCACGGTCTGCCCACTAAGTCTACCAGAGGCAAGAGATAGAGAAAAGACTGATGATAAATATAATAAGCTGGAAAAGAATCTACAGCTATCATGCCTCTAACTACTATGCTCAATAAGAAGAGACTATGGATGATGGTATGCAGTCACTCACTGCGGACAATATGTCGCAAGTACTAAGCCCAAGACGCTCTACTACGACACATGCTACACCATCACTCTCTCAGAGTATCTCAAATCTCAGCGACTGCCCCACAGGGTCCAGTCGAGTCAAGCCTGCGCCCCCTGGTGTATCAACCAGGGTGTCCCAACGGACAAACTCGATATCTCACACAATGACCCCATGGTAGCACGGCCAGGGGTATCAAGCGACCACTAGTATATGAACTAGGCGCATCATCGCAGCCTCGTCAGGCTCGGTATCATCATCGCAGCCTCATCAGGCTCGGAATCATCAACGCACCCGGGGCGTGGTTCGAGGGGTGCGACCCCACCGAACTCAAGTATCTCATCAGTATCACTGTCTCACAAGTGGCTCCTGCAGGCTGTGGTCCTCGATCAAACAGATCGGTATCTCGATGCTCAAAGCACAAACTCAGTCGGAGAACCCTCCACGACTCAATCTCACAACACAGACCCACTCAACGAAGGTACTACACAGCTGGGACCACCGTCTCTCCCACGGCTCCCACAACACAACTCCACTGAACTCAACACTCAACTCACGGCCGGAGCTACTCCACGGCCAGATCTACGAAGGGTCCGAAACCCAGGGAGACTAACATCTACGTCCCCAAGAGAGAAAGCAGCCCTTAGAACCCAGATCACTCGAATCCGCTCGGGTGGATAAGTTTATAAGAAACCATGTCATTTATTTCAGAAAATCATTCGATCTGAGAGAAAGCCATCTTTATAATGATTTTTAGTCTTTTTTTTTTTAGGAAAACCCTTTGAAATCAAGTTTTATGCCCAAGCCTCGAAGAGCTGATGCCTTCGTCCCAACGGACGAGAACAGACTCAGACAACCTTGCGAGGCTTGGAAGAAACATTGGCTGACTAAAATCATGTATTTATCCAAAAAGGTTCTGGGTTCAAGGTCCTGCTAACACACGTGCACCACGATCCCAACCTGGTGGTGACGAGAAGAACAGTGGAAAGGAAAACCCCCGGGACCACCGTTTATCTGAAACGGCTCCCCAAAATGCTAACACTGGCCTAACCCAGCCACCAGACCCCACTCGGCCCCCCGGGCCCGAGTGCAACACCCGTCCCACAACACTCTGACCACTCAGCCCACTACCCGGGCGAGGAAACTCTAAGTCCCGAAGGATATGAAAAGTGCGGGAGGTCTAAAGCATAAAGGAACCTAGCCCAAATTAAGGTTCACAAATGGTCTGGTCAAACTCATGCACATATGACGGGGGTGCTAGTTAAGTTCCAAGAAAACACTTAAACTAGCATGCAATCCTAACACATTAGAATTAGAAGGAAGTCCGTAGACTTGGAGAGAAAACCAACCCACCTCAGAAAGCCACCAATTGCTCGCCGACACTTGCAATTGGCACAGCGGGCTTACCTGGCCTCCAAGGGGTCCGCACGCAACACGAAGCCCGATGCCAGAAACCGCACGCGAAACGGAGCACGCGGCGACCAACCACACGACCGCGCGCTCCGCGGAAGCTAAACCGCACCGCAAGCTGCCAGAAGCGAAGAAATCGCAAAATCAATCCACACAGTCAAAACCGAGCATCCGACGGCGAAAAACAGCTTCCGTCGGCGAAAACAGCCTCCGTCAGCGAAAACCAGCGCCCGACGGCGAAAAACAGCACGCGGCGGCGAAAATAGCTCCGTCGGCGAAAAACTGCGCCCGACGGCGAAAAACAGCACGCGGCGGCGAAAAACAGCTCCGTCGGCGAAAAACAGCGCCCGACGGCGAAAAACAGGCAAAATCTGCTAGCGAGACAGTTCGCGAAAACCCTGCGAAACTGCTCGCGAAAACCGCTCAAAATCTGCTCACAAACTGCTTGCAAAAACTGCTCAAAACCGGCTTGCGAAAACAGCTTGCGAAAATCTGCTCCGTCGGCGAAAAACTGCGTTCGACGGCGAAAACAGCTCAAAAATCAGCTTGCGAAAATCCTGCGAAAACCGCTCGCCAAACAGCGGAAAACAGCGAAACCTGCGCGCGAAACCGCTTGCGAAATCTGCCGGCGAAAACTGCGAAAAACGGCTCCGTCGGCGAAAAACTGCGCCCGACAGCGAAAAACAGCGCGCGGCGGCGAAAAACTGCTCCGTCGGCGAAAACCAGCGCCCGACGGCGAAAAATAGCTCGCGGCGGCGAAAAACAGCGGCCGACGGCGACCAACGGGCTCCGACGGCGAAAAAACGGCGCCGGCACGCAACCCGAGGTGTCGCCCGCCGTCCGGGAGCACGCCGAGCGTCCACCAGCCCTGCCGCGCGACGAGGGAGACCCACCGCGCGGCACCAAGCCAAACCGCGCGGCGCAGGGGCTGCTGCGCGACGCTGGAGCGCGTCGCGCAGTGCCCCAGCGGCGCTGCGCGCGGCGCCCAGCGGCGCTGCGCGCGGCCGCTCGCAGCCCGCCGCGCGCGCGCGGCCGCTGCGCGCAGCCCGCAGCACTGCGCGCAGCAGCGCGCACCCGCGCGCCCGCGCAGGCCCGCGCACGCCTACGCGCGGCCCGCGCGGCCCGCGCAGGCCCGCGCGCGGCCATGCCGCGCGCACCTGCGCGCGGCCAAGCGGTGCCGCGCGCACCTGCGCGCGGCCCTGCCGCGCGCGCCCGCGTGCGGCCATGCCGCGCGCGCCCGCGCGCGGCCAGGCAGCGCCGCGCGCACCTGCGCGCGGCCCTGCCGCGCGCGCCTGCGCGCGGCCAGGCAGGGCCTGCCGCGCGCGCCTGCGCGCGGCCAGGCAGCGCCGCGTGCAACACTTTGCTGCACGCGGCGCCGCGCCCAGCGGCACCTCGCCGCAGGGTGCTGCCAACAGCAGCACCCTGGCGCCGCGCGTGCGCCGTTGCGCGCTGCGCGCGGCCGCCGGCGACGGCAAATCCAACGAAAGCCCCGAAAAATCCGACAAATCCGAAAATCCAATTTTAGCTACTTAAAAACCAATTAAAAGCCCAAAGCACCAGAAAAACTGCACCAAACCTCTAAAAACCCAAAAATCGGAATTTTGCTTACCTCGTCGCCGCTCGCCGCACGCCCACGAGCTCCACGCGGCCTCCAACGGCGAGTCCAAAAATCCAAGAAGCTCCAATCCCTTTTCTTTCTTCTTCTTCCTCCTTCTCCTCTCTTCTCTTTTCCTTTCTTTCTTTCTCTCTTTCTTTCTTTCTTCTCTCTGCTGCAGAGGAGGGGTGGAGGCAGCTTTTATAAAGCAAAAGCTTTATTAATTAAATCCATTAATTAATTAACTCCAAAAACTCCAACTCCAACTCACTTTTTGCCTTCGGGCTCTCCGCCGCTGCCCGGAACCTCCCGAACTCCGCTGTAAATCGAAAATACACGCGCTCACAGCTTTTTCTCTTCAAAAAGCTCATCCGTTGAGGCGGGGTGCTCAAATCAATTACCGGCTCCAAAATTGCCAGTTCCGACTCACTTTTTGCCTCCGGGTCCTCCGCGTCAGTCCGGAACCTCCCGAACCTCGCTGTAAATCAAAAGTACACCTGTTCCAAGCGTTCCCGAATTTCCGGCACTCCACGGTGAAGTCGGAAATTTCCAATCTCATCCTCAATCGGCCTCCAAAGCCCGGAAAAACCCCGATTCGAGCTGGAGCTTCCGCGTTGATCCGAATCAACCCGGCATCAACTGTAAACTCAAATGCAACATGCTCAAGGCATCTCTCTGCTCCAAGCCATCTGTGTGGTCGGCGCGCTATCCAAAGCCCCGGTACTCTACAGATACATACTGATGTATGTGGCCCATTCGATGTGTCTGCTTGGGGCGGCTATCTCTACTTTATTACCTTTACTGATGATTATTCACGGTATGGGTACGTGTATTTAATTAAACACAAGTCTGAAGTCTTTGAAAAGTTTAAAGAGTTTAGACAAGAAGTAGAAAAGCAAATGGAAAAACCGATTAAGGCTCTTCGATCCGATCGAGGAGGGGAATACCTTAGCACGGATTTCTTAACCTACCTCAAGAATAATGGTATTGTCTCTCAATGGACTCCTCCTGGAACACCAGAACTGAATGGGGTGTCTGAACGGAGGAATCGAACTTTATTAGATATGGTTCGATCTATGATGAGTTTTACAGATTTACCTACGTCACTTTGGGGTTATGCACTTCTTACGGCTATTTATATTTTAAACAGAGTACCTTCTAAATCTGTTCCCACCACACCATATGAGATGTGGCACGGTAGGAAGCCAAGTTTTACTCACATTAAGACTTGGGGGTGTCCGGCTTATATTAAGAAATTAAAGACGGACAAATTGGAAAGCAGATCAGTCAAGGGAAGATTCATTGGTTATCCCAAGGAATCACTTGGATACAATTTTTATCTCCCAGAAAGTCACAATGTGATTGTGAGCCGACATGCCTTCTTTCTTGAAAATGAATTTATTTTAGCAGGAGACAGTGGGAGAAAAATAGAACTAGAGGAGAAAGTCTCTTTAGAATCGAGCATTCCAAGAGCCCTTCCTGATAACTCTGTGATACCAGAGATTACATTGCCACCTCGCAAGTCTAGTAGAATCTCTCATCCTCCTGATAAATACATGGGATTATTTATAGAGGACATGGAGGAAATGTTCCTAGTGGGAGATAAGGATCATAGAGATGATCCTAAGACTTATAGCGAGGCGATGTTAGACATCGACTCCGAAAAATGGTTGGAAGCCATGAAGTCTGAAATAGACTCAATGTACTCCAATCAAGTTTGGACTTTGGTTGATCCACCGGAGGGTATTGTACCCGTTGGATGCAAATGGATCTTCAAGAGAAAGATTGGTTCTGATGGAAAGGTAGAGACCTATAAAGCTAGGCTGGTAGCAAAAGGTTATAGTCAACGCGAAGGCATTGACTATCAGGATACCTTTTCACCTGTAGCCATGCTTAAATCCATCAGAACTCTGCTTGCTATTTCTGCACATTATGACTACGAGATCTGGCAAATGGATGTAAAAACTGCTTTCCTGAATGGATATCTTGAAGAAGAAATCTATATGGAGCAGCCTTTGGGTTTCACTACCAAAGATAGAAGTCATAAAGTGTGCAAGCTTCAACGATCCATTTATGGGTTGAAGCAAGCTTCTCGGAGTTGGAATACTCGTTTCAATGATGCAGTCGAATCGTTCGATTTCATCAGAAATGAAGAAGAGCCGTGTGTGTATAAAAAGGTTAGTGGGAGTGCTGTTACTTTCCTCGTATTGTACGTGGATGACATACTCCTAATTGGGAATGACATTCCTATGTTAACATCGGTGAAGTTATGGTTATCCAAAGAGTTTTCTATGAAAGACCTTGGAGAAGCATCTTATATCCTAGGGATAAAGGTTTATAGGGATAGACCTAAGAAGTTGCTTGGTTTATCGCAAGCTATGTACATAGATGAAGTGTTGAAAAGGTTCAGCATGGAGAATTCTAAAAGGGGTATGGTACCTCTAAGACATGGAATTCACCTCTCTAAGACTATGTCTCCTAAGACACCTGAAGAGAGAAGTCGCATGAGCAGGATCCCTTATGCTTCCGCAATAGGGAGTTTAATGTATGCGATGCTATGTACTCGACCTGATATAGCACAGGCTGTGAGCATCACTAGTCGATATCAGTCGAACCCAGGCGAAGAGCATTGGGTAGCGGTAAAGAATATCCTTAAGTACTTCAGAAGAACAAAGGATATGTTCTTGGTTCTTGGAGGTGGAGAACTCAAAGTTAGTGGCTATGCAGATTCAGATTTTATGTCTGATATAGACGATAGAAAGTCTTCGTCTGGGTATCTATTTATTTGCAATAGTGGGTCAATAGTTTGGAAGAGTTCTAAACAAGAGACGATTGCTGATTCTACTATGGAGGCGGAGTACATCGCAGCATCTGAAGCTGCCAAGGAAGCTGTTTGGATCAAGAAATTTATCACTGAGCTTGGGGTGGTTCCCTCTAGTAGGGATCCCCTGCCACTATTTTGTGATAATAATGGCACCATAGCATTAGCTAAGGAGCCGAGATCTCATCAGAAATCCAAACATATCGAGCGGCGGTATCACAAGATCAGAGAGTACATCAAAGATAAACATATTGAAGTGCAGAAGGTTGCCTCCGGAGATAACATGGCGGACCCGCTAACTAAGGCTTTGACTCAGCAAAAACTAGAGACTCATTGTGACGCCCCACTTCCCAGGGGGTCACCCATCCTAGAACTATTCTAGCTCTAGCACGCTTAACTCTCATGTTCCTCTTGGATTTTGCTACCATCCAAAATGCTATAGCCGGGTTAGAGATTTAATCCTATTATATCATTTATATAGAGGACTAATCCAAATTCCGGGGGTGTCACATTCTTCCCCCCTTTAAGCCCTGACGTCCACGTCAGGCTCAAGCACACTCACAAGCACCAGGCGATGTGAGACTAGTCTCGCTAGCCTTAGCCGACCTTGTGAGGAGCTGCACTCCACTCACAACGGTCATTAGCCGGGGAGCCTCGCTCTACCTGCTATATAACCCTGGCTCAGCCGAGACTCATCTCACATTTTCGGCTGGTGAATGGCTCTGATACCAACTGTGACGCCCCACTTCCCAGGGGGTCGCCCATCCTAGAACTATTCTAGCTCTAGCACGCTTAACTCTCATGTTCCTCTTGGATTTTGCTACCATCCAAAATGCTATAGCCGGGTTAGAGATTTAGTCCTATTATATCATTTATATAGAGGACTAATCCAAATTCCGGGGGTGTCACACTCATCTTGAGAAGATGGGCATTAGATACATGACTGATTGGCTTTAGTGCAAGTGGGAGATTGTTAGTTGTATGCCACAAAAGCCTATCAGGCTGACGCATTTTATTATATGGGACACATTTGTACTTGATCTTTATTATTATTTGGGCATTTTATGCCATTCATGTTTGATGTGTCCATGAATCGTCCTTTGAATTAATGAGATGATAGTGTATATTCTTAAGAGTTAAGAATTTGAGATACATATTATTAGTGATTAATTCATAAATGCTCTCAATCGGAGGATCATCATGGGGACGATGATTGATCCGGCAAGATTGATGTATGTGTCACTCTCTTTTAGGATGACGAGTCTCAAGTCATTAGTGTGGGGACACTGGAGCGAACGTGCAGGTGGTTGTTATAGAACAAGGGCACTGAGCGTGACCAATTACGAATAGTTACTTGGATGTCTACTCTTTCGTCAGTAACTGATTCGATGTTGTAGTGGTACAACTGATTCTTAGACCTGCGACACCACGGCCATTCAGTATGAGGCTACTGTAGTTTGACTATGCAAACTCTGATCCTAGTCACGGGTCTTAGTAGTATATGTTGGCTGCAGTCGGTTCATATTAGGAATGGGTGTTTGTTTATAGGGGATCTATCGCTCTCGGTAGAGAGATAATTAGTCCTATGCTATTTGTAAGGCAAAGCTCAGAAATCCTCGGCCGGGGTAATATGGTTCATGGAAAGGTGTTTCCAAGAGTAACCATATGAGCTTGTGTCCTATCAAATTTGTCATATAACGGGTGATGGGGTTTGACGAGTATTCCATGACCTCCACTCAGTTGGGACTATGCGATAGAAGGATTGTATTGTACGGTAACTGCACCTTGAGGTTCAGTCCAATATTCACTTCTGACTGGATTGCCATCATATGCTGCTAGGCGTCACTGGTGGATTGTGGGAACCAATAAGAATAATTATAGGCGAATAATTATTATACGATGGAAGAATCAAAAGTGTTTGATCCATCAAAAGGAGTTTCGATGATGATGTCGATGGGGATCGCATCATATCTCACTGCCAGACAGAATTGAACCTATTAGGTCACACACATAAGGAATCGCGCATGATCGATATCAAGGAGATGATAAAGAAGTTTATAGAATGGATTAATTATAATCACAATACTAAAGTTTACTAATTTATTAGTAAAAAGACTAATTTGCAATTATTGTAAATTAGAGGTATTTAAGTGCAAAAGTTGCATGGTGTATTTACTAATCGTTAGTAAATATTTGGAGGACTTATGTGTAAATGTTACACACGTAGGATAATGGATAATCCAATCGGATTAGGATTCGATTTAATTAGTTACTAGATTTTATCTTGAGATTTAATTTAAAAGATCTTTCTTTGTAACTAATTATAAGATCTAATTAGTTACTAGATTTTATCTTGAGATTTAATTTAAAAGATCTTTCTTTGTAACTAATTATAAGATCTAATTAGTTACTAGATTTTATCTTGAGATTTAATTTAAAAGATCTTTCTTTGTAACTAATTATAAGACTTAATTAGTTACTATATTTTAGGAGAACTTTTCTTTGTAAATAATTATAAGATTTAATTAGTTACTAGATCTTTCTTTGTAACTAATTATAAGATTTAATTAGTTACTATATTTTAGGAGATTTGTAACTAATTATAAGATTTAATTTTGTTATAGCCGGCCAACTTCCTATTATAAGAATAGGTAGTACGTATGTGATACGTAACAATTTTGGAGAAAGATAAAGTGGAAATTAATCAAGTCGCGGAACGTGAGAAAACCCTAGCCGCCTATCCTCTCCCTTTTCTTAAAGTCCTCCATAATTAATCGTTCTCGATCTTCGGAAGATTGCTAGCACAATTAGAAGATTGATTCATCCTCCTTACATCGACGCAAGAGTTATTTCGTGATCGGATCGCGAATCAAGGCGATCGATTATTTCGATCAAGGACGTGATTCCGTGTGGACACAAGTAGAGGCCGGGCGCGTGCACGGCTATCAAGGACGAACAATTTTTACCAACGATCGTCGGCTTCGCGGTGATCTCGACAAGATCAATTAGATTACCTTTTTATGATCTAAAACAAAACATGAGGTGATCTTGGTTTAAGAAAAAATTTTAATTGCGTTTCTTTCTTCCGCTGCGCATATATCCGTATTTTTCTTACACCAACGACATTAAGCATGAATTCTCAGCACCCTATACACCTCAACAGAATGGTGTTGTCGAGCGCAAAAACAGGGTTGTTCAAGAGATGGCACGTGTTATGCTTCACAGCCGGAATTTACCGCTACATTTTTGGGCTGAAGCTGTAAACACTGCAATCTATGTTATTAATCGAGTTTATTTGCGCCCGGGAACTTTAAATACACCATATGAACTATGGTGTTGTAGAAAACCCAACATCAAATATTTTTGTATCTTCGGGAGTCGATGTTACATTTTACGTGATCGTGAAAATCTTGGAAAGTTTGACTCTCGAAGTGACGAAGGGATTTTCTTGGGGTATTCTACGAATAGTAGAGCATATCGGGTATTTAACTTGGAATCTAAGACGATCGTAGAATCTATAAATGTTAAAGTAGATGAAGCTTTCCACTTTGCATCTGATAAATCTACCCCTGATATCTCTCTTGATGATGATACTCCTGTAAGTGCATCTTCTCATGATAATACTTCCAATATTAATGATGCATCTAATGGTTCTTCAAGCTTATCTGATGTGCAGGAATCATCTCATGTACCTCCGAGTACTCCATTACAACAAACGTTACGCATCTCCAAGGATCATCCTGAATCAAACATCATTGGAGACCCACAAGAAGGAGTCAAAACTCGGAGACAGTTGGTTTATGGATTCGCATGTTATGTTTCCATGATCGAACCAAAGAACGTAGATGAAGCTCTTCAGGATGTGATAACCGTGGATTTATTTTTACCTTCTGAGTTTTTTCGTTGAATTTATTGAACCGTTCTGTTGACCATAGGGTCCGAGGGTAACTTTTTACTTATTTTTCTGGGCAGACCGTCGGGGCTCGCGGGTATTTTTGGTTAATAAGGCTCGCGAAACGGAGACCGGCGGTGCGATCGGTTTTGGATTCCGACCCCCGGATCTCCCAGAATAAATTCCGGAAGTTGGTACCGTAGCCCAGGCGACTTACGCGTTCCTCGAGACAAACCGGACCTGGTCAGTACTCGAACTTGATTTCTTTAAGTCGGAAATTGCTAGTTCCTTTCCCCGCTTCTTGATTGACCCGGTCTTCTGACTCATAAATTAGTGATCGAGGAACCAAATCCCCGTCGACTGCACCCAAACAACCGATTTAAACTCCAAGGGGGGGGGGGGGAAACTAGGGTTCCCCGTTCCTTTCTTTTCCCCCATTCGTACGCGTGAGAACCCCGAACTTCTTCCCACCTCTATCGAGGCGACGCGAGAGCCGGAATCTTGACGAGGAGGAGGAGGAGATTGATCGCCTCCCCGCAAGATCCGACGAACGCAAAGAAGGACGATCCCTCTCCTTCGCCCGGTGCCGACGAAAACAAGGTGAGCCGTGTTTTCATTTTCCTTGTCGTTTCTTGTTGCGAGTCAAGGGGAGGGATCTCTTGGATTGTCGGAGGTAGAGGAGGGGGAGGGGCGAGCCACCCGTCGGCAGGGCACCCGCGCGGGCTTGACGCCGCGCGGGGGCTGCCCGTGCCTGCGGGCGGCTCCCCCGAGGGGGCCGCCGCGCGGGACCACCCGCATGCGGGGCGCCGCGCGGGCAGCCCGCGCATGCGGGGGCGCCGCGCGGGGCGCCCGCATGCAGGGGCCGCCGCGCGGGACCACCCGCATGCGGGGCGCCGCGCGGGCAGCCCGCGCATGCGGGGGCGCCGCGCGGGGCGCCCGCATGCAGGGGCCGCCGCGCGGGACCACCCGCATGCGGGGCGCCGCGCGGGAAGCCCGCGCATGCGGGGGCGCCGCGCGGGGTGCCCGCATGCAGGGGACGCCGCGCAGGACCACCCGCATGCGGGGCGCCGCGCCGGCAGCCCGCGCATGCGGGGGCGCCGCGCGGGGCGCCTGCATGCAGGGGCCGCCGCGCGGGACCACCCGCATGAGGGGCACCGCGCGGGCAGCCCCCGCACGCGGGGGCGCCGCGCGGGGCGCCTGCATGCAGGGGCCGCCGCGCGGGGCCACCCGCATGCGGGGCGCCGCGCGGGGCAGCCCGCGCATGCGGGGGGGGCGCCGCGCGGGGCCACCCCCATGCGGGCCGCCGCGCAGGGCAGCCCGCGCAGGCAGGCTGTGCATCGCGCGGGCTGGGCACCGTGCGAGGCGCCGCACGGGCAGCACGGCGGCGCGCGGGGGTTTGGTCGCTGCCGTCAGAAGCCGGTTGGTGTTGGGGCTCTTCTTTGCTTTGCGTTTAAAGGATCTTGACCTCCCCGCCCGGGGATTCCGTTTTGCAGCTTCGGGGAGCGCGCCGGGACGCGGGGAGTCGAGCGTGGATCGCTACTAGTGACAGGTGGGTTTCTTCGTGGTGTTTAGCGTCGGTCTCCGACGGTCGTTCTCCTTTTGATAATTACATGTTAGCGGGCTACCTTCGAGTACACGTTAGCCTTTGATTATACATGTTAGCGGGTTACTTTCGATCGCATATGTTACTGTTTTACTTTTGATTATACATGTTGTCGTTTTACTTTTGTTATATATTATGATGCTGACATGATGGTGATTATGGTTACTTGGCTCGAGGCTGCAGCACGCGCACCCGCGGTTTGGCCACCGCAAAGGGTGCGCTTTTCCGGAAAAGTGGTCTATGACCCGTGTATACCCACGAGGTGACGTAGTGGGCCCCTTATTAGTGGTGGGGTTTGAGGCGCCGAGGTGCGAGCGGTGCGACCCGTCGGTTTAGTTGTCTGACGTGGTCGGGTTTTTGCAGGTACGGTATGGGCCGTCGGTTTAGTTGTCCGACGTGGCCGGGTATTGCAGGATACGGGAGTACAGGTTATCGCTTCCCTCTTGAGAGGGTGGTTGCTCCGGTTGTCTTCACGGTTTGTTTTACTATATTGTCCCGCTCTACTATTATTCGTCACTGACTTCCCACTTCGTGACAGGGTCCAGACGGGGGGAGAGGTAGGCGACGGTGAGGACGGGGCAGGAGCTTCTGGGTCGCTGGGGACCCTGGACTGTATTTCCTTCTGCATCTTTACAATTCATTTACGTTGTAGTTAATTGTGAGGTTCTCGATACCCTCGTGGGGTCGGCGTGGATGTCGGTACGGTTTACATTTAGTTGTCCTCTTATACTTTTATTATTCCTTTCATTTCTGTTGGCCGTTTGGAAAAGAAAAAGCAAAACCAAAGAAAAGATTGCGAAAATCGTTTTCAAAATTTAAGTGTCGTGTGGGCACTGATTTCAAAACCCTGTGGATTTATGGATTGCGAAAATGAATTTCAAAACTCGAGTGTCGTGTGGGCACTGATTTCAAAACCCTGTGGATTTATGCTAGTTTCGAAACGCGTTTTCAAAATTGAAGTGCCGGGTAGGCGCATTTTCAACGACTGTGGATTTATCCTTTCAAATTGATCGGCCAAGCGTTCTAATAAATTATGGTGCCAGTTGTATGTTAGTAACCGTTGTGATTGAGTGGTTGATTGTGTTTGGAACTTGTGTATAACGCTACGCCGAGCATATACAGAGGAGACTCTGTCCGTTTGCAGAGTGATTCTGTATATGCGGCGGGTCTGGGCATGCGCCGGGGAAGAAGGGTTTTTATCAAAAAAAAATTATTATTACACGTCAAATGTTTGACTTTTGCGAACCGTTTCCGCTAAAACAAACCCCCGGGGCGTGACACAGGATGACTACTGGATTGAAGCAATGCAGGAAGAGCTCCATCAGTTTGAACGCAACAAAGTCTGGGAATTAACGACGCCTCCGAAGCAACACAATGTGATCGGTACCAAATGGATTTTCAAGAACAAGAAAAATGAGGATGGTACCATCATCAGGAACAAAGCACGTTTAGTTGCTCAAGGCTACTCTCAAATAGAAGGTATAGACTTTGATGAAACGTTCGCCCCTGTAGCTAGACTCAAGTCCATTCGTATCTTATTCGCTATTGCTTGTCACTTTAAAATAAAACTCTTTCAAATGGACTTTAAGAGCGCGTTTTTAAATGGGATTTTAAATGAGAAAGTTTATGTGGCTCAACCGAAAGGTTTTGTAGACTGTAAACTACCTAACCATGTTTTTCGTTTGAAAAAGGCTCTTTACGGTTTAAAACAAGCACCGCGAGCATGGTACGAAAGGTTGACAAAGCACCTTTTGGAGAAGGGCTATACTCGAGGGGGAGCAGATCGGACTCTCTTTGTGAAGCATTATCAAAATAACTTCATTGTTGCACAAATCTATGTCGATGACATTGTGTTTGGGGCAACAAAGGATAATGATGCTTCTAAATTCGTAGAAACCATGAAAAGCGAATTTGAGATGTCTATGATGGGCGAACTGACATACTTTCTTGGATTGCAAGTGAAACAAAATGGTGAAGGCATCCATCTGTGTCAATCCAAGTACGCAAAGGAGTTGGTAAAGAAATTCGGATTAGAATATTCTAAAGATTTTCCTACTCCTATGGGAACTAGCAATAAGGGATTAGGAAGTGAATCTCTTAGTGATAATGTAGACGAGAAACTCTATCGCAGCATGATTGGAAGTCTACTTTACCTCACAGCTAGTCGCCCGGATATATCCTTTAGTGTTGGGATTTGCGTGAGATATCAATCAGCACCAAAGGAGGTTCACCTGAAAGCGGTGAAACGGATCATCCGGTACGTCAAAGGAACTGTAAACTTCGGAATTTGGTATCCTATGGGAACAAGTTTAGATATTATTGGATACTCAGATGCCGATTGGGCAGGATCTGTGGATGATCGGAAAAGTACGAGTGGTGCATGTTTTTATCTTGGCCACTGTCTTGTTGCATGGCATAGTAAAAAGCAAAACTGCATTGCACTCTCGACTGCCGAAGCGGAATACATCTCAGCGGGTAGTTGTTCAACTCAACTTATTTGGATGAAAAGCGTGTTGAGCGACTTCCGGATTTCAGCAACTTCGGTAACTGTTTTATGTGACAACACAAGTGCTATAAACATTTCAAAAAACCCTGTGTTGCACTCTAGAACAAAACACATTGAACTTAGATATCATTTTCTTAGAGAGCTAGTTGAATCAAATATTCTTCAAATTTCCTACATTTCAACTGAAGATCAATTAGCTGACATTTTAACAAAACTTTTGGATCAAAAACGTTTTATTTATTTGCGTAAAGCAATTGGAATGCTTTCCTTGAAATAAACCCTTTTTGAAACTCTTGTTTAGGTTAGGTTTTGTTTTTGTGTTTTTGTTCATTATCTATGCTTAGACATAGAATATTAATTGAGCATTAGTTTTATTGACTTTAACTGCATCCTTTTATATGTTTAGAAATTTATTATGCTTTAGATATCATAATATTTCATTTGATGCAATGATCATTTATGTGAATTAAATCATCTTTCTTTTGATCAAAGTCAATTTCTCTCTCGATGATCTCTTGGTATAGTTTTTATCTTATTTGACTGTTTAGTCGAGTATGAAATCGAGATCAATATTTGGCTAAATACTTTATATCTTAGATAATTGATAGCCAATTGAGGGGGAGTCAAAGAAAAAGTATTATGCTCAAAAGATGTGGAAAGAGTTACATCCCAATGAGGAGTGTGAAAACTACCACCACATGGAGGAAAGAGCTACCACCTCGGTCGTCCGAGTACTGTGTGCAGCTACCACATGTATACCAAGCAAGGTTTTTCAAGTTTGATTAATTAAAATGCATGTTGAAATACTTGACTCTGTCAAAATTTCAAGGTTGGTATAAGGTGGGATTTTTAATGAAAGATGCTCAAAGAGCCACTCTCTTCAATAAATTGACTAGATATATTATCTAATTTATCTGGGATTTTAGACATCTATTGATCTTTGTATTTCATTTTTTTTACCGGATTGATGATTTGATAAAGGCATTACTCATAAGATCAAGTTAGATGTAATTGAAGTTGTTCAACTTTAAGGGATTTAATTTTTATAAATTTTCGTTTCATTTGTTGGATGTTATTGATAGATTTGGTATAATCTATTTCTTGTTGTATGAAACGATGATTTTCATTTAAAGTCGATACACAAAAGTGCTTACAATCTTTTTCTGGTTTTTCTAGAATTTCTCTGAAATTTTCTAAAGAAAAAGTTGGAGCCGATCCGGATTGGACCTGCCGATCCGGATCCCGAACGCAGATATTCTTCTGCGGGTAGACGATCCGGATTGGACCTGCCGATCCGGATCCCGAACGCAGTTTTTCACTGCGGGTAGCCGATCCGGATCGTAATCACGAACTGATCCGGATCGCGGCTAGGGTTTTTATACAGAACAAAAGGGTTTTGATTTCTTTTACTCCAATCTTTTGTTCCAAAGTTTCTAGAGCTTCTCTTTCTAGATTTCATCCATCTTGGAAGCTTTCAAACTCAAGTTCTTCAATTCCAAGTAAGTTTTATTGATCAAAATCTCGGTTTTTCACAGTTTTTCTTATTCCTCCTCAAAACGTGATGAATTTCTTGTATCAATTTCATTTGTGGATGGTTTTTGATCAAATTTCTTTTGAAATAAGAACTCTGGGTAGATTAGTTTTGATTATATGCTAGGTATTCTCAAGATAAACGGATTTTTGGTCTTCGATTTCAAAAATTTCGGTTTTAGGGCATATAATGGGAATTTTCCAAAATCATGCAATTGATCTATTTTTAAATTTCCTTTTGCAAAACTAATTTGATTCCTTGTCTCTCTACACGATAATGATTGTTTGGGTACAATTTTTCTAATTTTTGAAAATTAACAATTTTTTCGTGTTCTTGAGGTGTTGCTCACAGGATTTCTTTTCACAAGAAACCAATAGCAATGGTGATCACCTGGATCATTTTTCTTCTGGCTACTATGGTACATACGAGAGACACTGTCAAGCCCAAGAGGGCTAAAAAGAATGAAGTCAATTGGGATGAGTTGTCAGATGATGAAACACATCCTGGAAAATCGCCACAGAAAACCTCTGTTGCATCGAAAGGGAAAGCCCGTGCAGAGACATCAAAGGAAAAGGCTCCGCCCACTGCTACGGAAAAAGGAAAAGCACCAATGACCTCTTCATCCATATTCTTAAAAAGAAAAAGACTCGCTCGACGACCTGGACGAGCTCGAGGTATTGAAATAAATGAACCATGTCAAGAGAATCCAAAGAATATCTCTCAAATTGACACTGAATCTGAAGACGAAGAAGATTGGGACACATTTCTTGATGAAGTACAACAAGGTATTAATGAAGAAAATAAGGTTTACCTAAAGAACAAGAAGCTACTGAAGTCTTCCTCAATACTTAAGCAGCAAGCAAGGAAAAAGAATGTGCCAAGCAATGAACCTCTTGACAATTCACATTCTTTGCCAAGAAGATCTCCTCGGAATGAAGGACAGACTGCTCCGTCAATCGTCACACAACGTTCTTCAACTTCCAGAAGAACTGACCAAAAGGGAAACCTGGAGTCTTCCATCAAACAAGAACAAGACAAAATGGCTCTAGGACTCAGAAAGATGTCCAAGGACATACATCAGATGAAACAAGAGTGTTCTACGATTTCGGGAATGCTTAAAAGAATTTTGAAAAAGCTGGGCTGCACGAGCTCTGAGGACTCCGCCTCGAATGACTCAGATTCAGATGCTTGAATCGTTTGTCTAATAATTCTCTTGTGCAGGAACTTCATTTTTTTTTAACTTTTTTTGTGCAGGTGTTTAAGTTTTAGTTTTAAGTTTTAGTTCTCAAACTTTTGGTACTTGAACTGTTAACTATTCTCTCCATTTTGGTAATTTTTTTGGCTAACTTTTGTGACAAAAAGGGGGAGAGAGAAGTATAAACAATGATACTATGATACAATGGTTACTGAGAAAACTTGAAACTATAGAGGTAAGTATAACCTCAACTTGAAAGGTAAGTAGAACTTCAACTTTCGGTTTTCATTTGTGTTTGAGTGCATGCCTCGACTAACTATTTGGGCATGTAATATAACTAACAAGTTGATGTTCACTAACATGACATTTGGATGTTGATTGCATAGAAGATATGTTGGTGTTTTAACTATGATCAGTTTACATATCTGAATGAATAAATGTCATGGTAAGTATAAATGAGTATAAACTTCATCTCTGTATGTGGTTTTTGAATGATATAAAATTCTTGAGGTATCTAACGATTTCTTTTGTCAAGAATGATTTCTTTTGCAGAGAGTACAGATGTCTAAGTCTAGAGTCTGTTTTAGGAGTTTAACTCATGTATTTTATTTTGGATCTCCATTGTAAATTTTTGTTGTATGGTGATAGCAACAAAAATATCTTTTTGAATTTTCTTGAGTGGATCTATGTTTTGTCACGAAACCGCCAAAGGGGGAGATTGTTACGGAATTTGAGTTGGCGTATTTCGTGAATTCGGTTAAGTCTTGAAGATTGAAGGTAAAGGAAGTTGGATCATATAACTCAATCTCAAGAAAGAAGAATTCAAAAGGATTAGGTATGTTTAACTTAATATCTTTGGTGATCCGAATACTTCTTATAGCGTAGAAACACTTGGATGGATTTGTTATTGCATAAATATCAAAAACTGGACATGGGACATGTTCAGGATCTGGATCAGACTGTTCAATCCGGATCCCGAAGGTGGTTCGTTCATACACCAGTTCAATCCGGATCGTAGCTTCCCTTGATCCGGATCCCGAACACTGAGTTTACCATTTTGTTTGAACGATCCGGATCAGGCTTCACAATCCGGATCCCGAACGTTGATGTTTGGTGAACTGTATGAACGATCCGGATCAAGCACTTCGATCCGGATCCCGAACCTTCGCTTTTCTGGAAACTGTTCTTCTCGCTACTGCAATCCGGATCGCCGATCTCCGATCCGGATCGTCGTCATGTAAAAACTCCAGAAAAGGTTAGTTTTTGATCCTTATCTTCTTCCAAGGGTTTCTAAACTATAAATAGACCCTATGATTCTTTTTCTAGGGTTAATCCAAATAGCCGTCATAATAAAATACAATCTTATATACGGCCTAAGATCCACATATAGAGAAGAAAGGAAATACTAGATTTAATCTTATGTTTCTTCATCTATATTGATTGATTTGATTCTAGGTTTTCATACTCGCATTTTGAGTTGAATCAAATCAATGAATACTTAGATGGTATTTCCAATCTATTTCTAATCTAAGTATTCGGCGGATCATCACCACCCAAAAAACAACGATTTACCCCAAAATCGGCGCGTGGACTCGCGTGGCTTTGTGGATTCAAGGTGCAACCGCTCTCGTGGATTCGGAGCGAGGTATGTTCGTGGATTCGAAGCGTGTTACTGGGTGAAGACCGTGGATTCAGTCGGACGTCGTGGACTCGACGTTGGACGCCGTGGATTCGGCGTTGGACGCACATCGTGGATTCGAGAAGCGTCGTGGAGCGAGCGGAGAAGATCAACTAGGAGCGTATGGAAAAGGTTGAGTCGTCTGTGAGTACGGTATATCACCTTGTACGTTTTTAATTCTAGTGGATTTCACCGTGTTATCGGTCCCGTGGTTTTTTTTCTCCGGTTTGAAGTTTTCCACGTAAAAATCTCTGCGTGTTATTTATTTTTCCGCATTGGGTTTTTATATCGCAAAGATTTTTGAGTGTTTATGGTTTACACCTATTCACCCCCCTCTAGGTGTTTTTTCCCCTATTTAGATCCAATTATTCATATAACCCAACATTTTCAGCTGTGGAACCTTGGACAGTTAGCATTTTCAGGTGGGTGGCCCTGTCTCCAAGATTGATGGAATGTGCATTAAATCTGCTATAGTAGGACCATGCATGACAATGATATTCTTGTGTAGCATGCTAGAATGTGATAGCTGATAATTCTAGAGTTATTTGATGATCATGCGATCTTTTGTTTCCTACCATCTGTAATTATTGTTATCTTGGAACTTGACCTAGCACCCCCGTCATTTGCTGCATGTGTAGCCAGACCAGTAGAAAACTCCAACTTGGGCTAGGTTTATTCTGCTTTAGACATCCACACTTCTTATTCCTTCCTGGACATAGTGTTTTACTCGCCCGGGTAGTGGGCCGAGTGGTCGGGATTCCTTTAGTGTGGGATGCATTTTACACTCGTGCTTGGGAGCAGAGTGGAGTCTGGTAGATGTAGTTGATCGATCATCTGTGGTGGGAGCCGTTTGGGTAGACGGCGGTCCCGAGATGTTTTATTTTCTTGTTTTATCTATCGCCGCTGTGTTAGTGGCAGCGGTATATCAGTGTTAGCAGGACCTTGAACCCAGAACCTTTTTGGACACACACATGATTTTAGTCAACCAATGTTTTCTTCCAAACATCGTAGGGTCGCCTGAGTCTGTTCTTGTTTGATTGGACGAAGGCATTAGCTTTTTGAGGTTTGGATATAAAACTTGTTTTCAATTGTTTTCCTAAAAAGAACTAAAAATCATTAAATATGGATTCTTCCAGATCAAATGGCTTTCAGTAAGAAATGTCACATTTTTCTATGAATTTAACCACTCGAGATGATTCGAGTGGTCTGGGTTTTAAGGGCTGCCTTTTCTTTGGGTCGAGAACAACGAGAGGCTATGCCTAGAGCCTGTTCTTGTTTGATTTGGGTTGTAGGTTCTAGTCTTTCGGGGTTCCCGGACCCTTCATTGTGTCAGTGGTGGAGTTTATCCTGTCAGTGAGTCTGCATGTTGGGATATTGCGGCCTGTTGAGGCAGTTGTTCGCAGTGGATGCGACGTTTGGCCTGTTTGGCCTGTTGAGACAGTTTCTCGCAGTGGGTGCGATGTTGGCCTGTTGAGGCAGTTGTTCGCAGTGGATGCGATGTTTGGCCTGTTGAGGCAGTTGTTCGCAGTGGATGCGATGTTGGCCTGTTGTGGCAGTTGTTCGCAGTGGATGCGACGTTTGGCCTGTTTGGCCTGTTGAGACAGTTTCTCGCAGTGGATGCGATGTTGGCCTGTTGAGGCAGTTTTCCGCAGTGGATGCGATGTTGGCCTGTTGAGGCAGTTTGGTGCGAGATATTTGAGGATCCTGAGTTTGTTTCGTTCAGAGCGTGAGCATGGATTCTGACTATAGCCTGCAGTGCCAACTCGACAGAGTGCGCGGATACCGTTGTCCTCGTTGGGGTCGCTCCCCTCGAGTGCCACGTCCGGGGTGGGTCTGCACTTTGGTATCGCGACTTGTCGACGCCGTCCCTCTGACTGAGCCAGTTTTGGCAGTTACGGACACAGTCCCTCTGGCTGAGCCAGTTTTGGCAGCTACGGACATACCTACGGTAGACCCGTCCTGTTGAGGACGTGCGGCAGTAGGTAGGCGCAGGTTTGACTGGACCCGAGGAGGCAGTCAGTTTCAGATTGGGTGACTATATTGATATGTTAGTAGATGCACCATGTTATCATCTGTTCCACTTTTTGAGCATCTAGATAGGGGCATAGTAGCTGTAGGGTTATTCATCTCCAGCTCTTTCCTTCAGTATTTCATTTGTTACAGCATGCCTCTAGTAGACTTAGTGGGCAGACCGTTGGGCTTGTTGGCGGCACCCGCTGAGGACTACTGTGGGATGTAGTTCTCACACCCGTCGTGGTGTATTTTTCCCCAGGGACGTCTGCTCCTGTTCCTGCTGCTCCTGTTGCTGCTTCTTCAGATCGAGCTAAGGGAGTCGCGAGCTAGATCCCTACCAATCGTCGTCCAGAGAGTAGATGTACCCTTATTATTTTGAGAGTTTCTACTTTGAGAGACCCTTTGTAGTGAGGTATAGAGTTGTACTTTCCTTTATTGCAGAGAGAGAGACTTTTGTATTATGGTGAGGACTTGGACTTGTATTTATTTTTTATTTGTAGCAGTTTACTTCCAGCTCTGATATCTGTTTAGTATAGCATCTTTCTTTTGCAGGTTAGACGCTTCGTCTATACGGGGTTCACCGTATGGGTGGCGGATCTGTTAGCGAGCCCGGGTCGCAGTTTCGACCCCGGGGCGTGACAGATTTGAGTGGTATCAGAGCCTAGGTTGTAGGTCATTGAGGACTTAGAAACCCTAGGCTTGTGGTTGGACATTAGGATGACTACGTGAGAGTCGTGACTTTTAGCGAGAGTCCTGATCGAGTTTTGTACCTCTCCCAAGAGACGGGATGAGTGATTGGCATGTTTATTCTCCTAAGCGATTATGTTGGCTGCAGACAACATAATGCTATAGAATGGGACTTTCGCGGGATTGGGTCGTTTGGTTGTTGTGTCCTGATGTTTGTTATTGTGTAGTGGACTACGATGCCCCTGAGACGTCGTGTAGTGAAGAGGGCACATCCCGCATCTGATGAGTAACCCGAGCAGCGGGAGGCAGACCTATCAGTGCAGAGCGAGACCCAGGAGTTATGGATCCAGATGGCACAGATGTCGGAGGCTGTCCGATGCCAGGAGGAGGCCATGGAACGTTTGATGCGCTTGTTGGAGCAGAGAGCACAGCTAGTTGCAGTACCGCTTGAGTGTCCTCCAGTACTTTCTTCCTATGCAGTGGCATATTCAGTTGTACCAGCGGCACCGATGGAGTGAGCAGCCCCCTCCGTGCTGACGAGCAGTGCCGAGGCACCGAGGCAGAGTGGATAGTAGCTGAGCTTCGGGACGTCATTGATCGATGGAGCCAGTCCCGGCAGTCTGAACCATCCCGATTCATAGGTTTGAGTTGGAGCCTTTGTAGGCAGAATTGGGGGTTGGTGTTGATGGAGAGACTACCTGAGAGCCTCCCTGTGCTAGGGAGTTTATACAGTTGTTGAACTGCACGCTCCAGGTTTCGAGGGACGAGGCGCATAGGATATGTTTGACTGGGAATGGTTTGCGCCAGGATACCTTTCAGTTTAGTTGGTCCCTCCGTTTTGGATTATTGACGCTTCGATGGAGTAGGCGTAGTGTATGGAGCGTGGCGCTACAGTTCCTTTGGATAGGGATCTACCGCCAGAGGCGAGCTCTGGATTTTGGTGCTTCGCGCCGGGTGATGGAGGACAGATCGGACGGCAGAGGCATTTCTGATTTCTTTTCCTGGATAACGGGTTCCCGAGACGCCAGAGTTTGGGCCGGTCCCGATAGCAGCATCAGCATCTACATCAGAGTGGCGCGGCGGTAGCATGGATTGGCTATCTGCGGAGGACCGCATTTGTCACCCCTGTGTGAGCAGAGGCAGAGGTCGTGATCCCTATATGGATAGTCTTGATTTTCAGGCAGACTGAGCGACGACCACTTTCATCGAGCGGATGAATTTGTGCCGCCCGGTTGGAGGGCGCCACAGCAGCGGATTGGGTTGTCACCGGCATGATTTCATTACAGCAGTCTGAGTTAGAGTGTTTTTGGTTTTCCTGTCTGGACTGGAGGTAGAGTTGTTACCACGTGCACTAGAGGTACAGGTTCCTGTTGGTATTGTGCACTTGGGGAAGCCTTATGGATTATGTCTAGTGCTGTTGAGACTTGGAATTTTACTGGCAAAGGTGACGGTTGGGTTACAGCTCCACGACTCAGATTGAGCACACGAGATGGACCAGTTGGTGCGGTATCGTGCAACGATTGATTGTGGATTGAGAACCGTGACCTTCCCGCGAGTTGGACAGTAGGAGATCATTTTCTCAGGTCACCGTGGCATCCTTTCTGCAGCAGTGGCTTCAGCGGTTTTGGGTTGGGTGCTACCTGTTGAGCGTAGGTGACGATTAGGACTAGAGTTGTGTTCCTAGGGGTCACGGTTAGATCGTAGCTTCCGTTTTGTAGCCACAGCAGGAACGGCTTCAACACTTCTCTCCATTTTCTCTCCTTGTACTAAAATTTTCGAACAGGACGAAAGCTTCGAAAGACTCCTCCAGAAATGGAGACGGTGCCCGAACCTGTTCTTGTTTGATTGGGGCGAAGGCACTTGTCTTTCGGAATTTTCGGACTTTTCGTTAATTTCAGTTGTTTTCTAAACAGAGAGTTGGGGTTGACGACTTTCCTGCTGGTGGGGCCTTTACCTTTCTTGTTTGGTTGTGGTGACGTTCTTCGTGTAGATTGGACGAGTAGATTTGGTTAATCTTCCTTGTCCCCAGCTTTTTGGAGTTCCTGAGGTTTTCCACGTCTCAGCTCAGAGGTGTTTTGCTTTTGGACCCCTCGCCCGTGATTGACTCGCTCTAGTTGAGATTTGTGGGTGTGAGAGTACGAGGGACGCCGTTGCGAATTCTGGCTCGTGTGATGAGAGAATTGCGCAACCGGTACTGATTATTGTTTTTGATGAGGAGTAATCACGGGGAGTGAGTAGTGCTTGGGAGCTGGAGACGGTGTTGATGGATGTAGGTTTTTATATAAATAGGATCCACAAGGATCTAAATAGGTACTATCAAAACAACTAGAGGGGGGGGGGTGAATAGGTGTAATACTTAAAAACTCAATCTCAGTGCAAATCAAAAACCAATGCGGAAAATAAAAACAGCACACCGAGATATACGTGGAAACTCCAATCCAGGAGAAAAACCACGGGACCAACACGCAATAACAATCCACTAAGAATAGAAGAATAACAAGGTGATTACCGACTCCATGGACTCAACCCCTCATTCAGCTTCTTCGGACCTTGCGCTGACCGGTTGGATATCCACGCAATAACAATCCCTAAGAAAAGAAGAATAACAAGGTGATTACCGTCTCCACGGATTTAACCCCTCCTTCAATTTCTTGGACCTCGCGCTCCACCGATTTTGCACGTCCACTGCACACGTTCGAATCCACGAACGCCACTCGAATCCACGAGCACACGTTTCGAATCCACGAAACGCCTTTAGCACACCGAATCCACGATGCCACGTCGAATCCACGACGCAAACTCAGTCGATAAGAATATTGACTTCGATGGTGATCCTTTGCTTAGATTCTCATTGAGGAACCGTAGAAGAAATCTCTAAGCAAAGATTAGATCAATTCGACAAAAGATATGTTCTTGAAAGAACCATCGAATTGACCTAAAAGAGGCTATAAAGAAGAACGATAAAAACCTAGCCTCTAGGGTTGCTCTCAAGTGTTTTATAAATTAATCGGCCGTAGCTCCCACGTTTTTGAGAAACCCTAAACGTCTATTTATAGTTTAGAAACCTTTGGAAAGATATAAGAATCAAAAACATACCTTATCTGGAAATTTTCAGGACGGCGATCCGGATCGGATTTACTGCGATCCGGATCGTCGTAACGAGATTGACGATTCCAGAAAACCAAGGGTTCGGGATCCGGATTGCAAGGTCCGATCCGGATCGTTCATGCAATTCAGCAAAGTCCCATGTTCGGGATCCGGATCGGAATGGCCTGGATCCGGATAGGATTTGCACATGAACTAATACCCTTCGGGATCCGGATTGGATCATCTGATCCGGATCCTGAACATGCCCCATGTCCAGTTTTTGATTTTTATGCAATTAAAAATTCTTCCAAGTGTTTCTACACTATAAGAAGGTATTCGGATCACCAAAATTATTTAGTTAACCATACCTGATCCTTTTGAATACTTTCTTCTTGAGGTTGATGTAACTGATCCACAATTTTTCAACATCAATCTTCAAGACTCAAGACACTGAGTGTCAACTTGAGCTCTTGTTGAATCTTCTCTAAGTCTTTGATTGCTGATTGACAATTTGATCCCTTTAAGACTCCGACTCAACTCACTGACTTGACTCACGAAATATTCCAACACCAAAAATGCCGTAACAATCTCCCCCTTTGGCAATTTCGTGACAAAACCCAAAATACATAAAAACGCTCAAGTCACTCATCTTAAACCAAAAAATCGAAATTCAATGTCATCACCAAAACATTGATTTTCTTTGCGTGAAAGATCCAATAAATACAAAATTACATTTGAACCAAACAGTCCTAGAACATACTCTATGACTTAGGACTTGGAGTCTTAGAGTGATGTAATTCCTGCAAAACAAAACTCCAAACAAAATCAAACGTTAGTCATTAGAAATTAAAATCCTACATTTGATCCGTCTTCCTTTTGGTTCTTTTGTTTTTCGGCTCTTTCAATTTTTTCTTTGTCTCCCCCTATCTTGAGCATCTCTAACATGTTCTCCATGTTCTTGAGCATCTATGTTCTCCCCCTTTGTGATACGATCATCATTTTCCGTTCTCCCCCATTTTTCCATTTTCGTTTGTCCTCTCTTGATGATCTCATCTCCGTCCTCATTTTCTCTTCTCCCCCTTTTTGTCACAAATTGTCAAACAGTGAACATACTAGACAAAAGGAAATCACTAACAACATTAGTTCATAGAGAAAGAGAGATAAAAGCTCAGTTCTGGTATATAACAATAATGCAGATTGCGTACCGGTACCAGAAGGCAAAAATCAAATAATTCCTTGAAACAAATTCAAATTTTAGAATCTTTTCAAATACCGATTTGTATTCCATCAAGAAATCAATTTAAATGCTTTAACCAATGAATTAACAAGATGTCATTCAATCCAATTAATTTCACAAAATTAAAAAGATTTACTCCTAAATCATGAAAAATAAAGGTAAAACATTATAAACCGTTTTTCATGTTATATTCATCAAACACAAGTCATCAAAAATAATCTTGAGATCCAAAGTCTATCAAGATGTAACGGATGTACAAAGATGACTTACAGAGATTTCCAAATGACATCAATTTGATTTCTTACCCTTTCAAATTTGAGATAAGCACTAAAATACCTAAGGGTGGCTCTTTGAGCATCTTTCAACTATCCCACCTTATACCAACCAGGAGATTGTTCAAAATATAAGAGGTTTGCATATAAATCTCCAAATGCTTCAACTAAAAATTTCAAGAAATATTTTTCAAGCATCAAAACATGTGGTAGCTTCACACACAGACCGGACGACCGGGGTGGCAGCTCTTTCCAACATGTGGTGGTAGTTTTCACACTCCTTACGGATGTAACTCTTTCCACATCTTTTGCAAATCATTTCATTACCCTTGTAAGAATGCAATCTCTTACGTGAAAGAATTAAATCCCAAATTTTAGTCTATCGGTTGTCTCACGTTTATCACAATGAATTCACACAACCGAGATAGATTAAGCATCTAAAGATCACACATGATTTCTAAAATTTGATGCTTATAATATCAAAAACTCCAATAATGAAGTATCTTCAAGATTATGATTATGGAGTAAAGTTGATAATCCAAATAAAATTAATTTGGAGTGAATAAACGTGAAGCCCTTTTTATTCAATGCACTTGTTCAGTAAAAACCCTTTTGTTCAAAAACAAAGTATAAAAACGAAGAGCATTGAAAACATGTAATGCAGAGATTCAGAAAAATATGAAAGGAAAACCAATCAAAGCATTACATACAGTCATAAGCTATTTAGAACTTAAGACAAGGAAAGATATCACCTTTCCGAATCCAAAATCGCTGGATTTTGGGTTGTCTTGATTCGTTGTGGCCGGGGGTTGTCCGCTTTGACTGTTGGTCCACCTTAGGTCTTTGCCTCGTAGTGATCCACTTGTATGATTGATGTTGTGGCTCGGACCTTTGGTGGGTTGAGTGAACTCCTTTGACTTGATGTGTCTTTTGATTCCGTTGAGTTCGCTCCGTAGATGAAGTTGCCGAAGAATTTTTCTTTCTCTTTTTCGGGCAATCCTTCACCAAATGTCCTTCAAGTCCACAAAGGTGACACGTTCTTCCTTTCAATTTGAATGTGGAACTTGAAGCATGCACAGTTTGATCCTTTTTAAATCCCAAACCAACCTTGCTTGTTTGACCTAATCCGGACATACAATCTAGTTTCTTGGAACCGGTTGAAAGCCTTTGTATGTCGGATTTAAGTTGATGAACTTGCTTGGTCAAAGCTTGATTGGTGACATGAATATCCTCAAACTGTTTTTCTAGAAAACCAATCTTGTCCATATATGATTTAGCGTTTGTCTCCGATTGGTTTCGCTATTCTTGGAGGATTTTATTGTTTTCCAATAAACGTTCTCGTTCCTCCTCGAGATCATGAAGTTTTATCTTTAAAGCATGATTCTCGTCTTGATCTTCAAGTCGTTGCTTTCTAAACTTCTTGATATGTTTGGCCATCTTCTTAGATTCCGCAAGAAGTTGTTGATATGCCTCAACGAGTTCTTCCTCGTCCGACTCCCCCTCACTTGATGACTCTCCGCCGGTTGTTGATGTTTCATACAAAATCAAAGGAGTAGAGTCAGTGACTAGAGATGATAAACAATTATTAGAAGAGGGAAAATGAGAGGCATGAGAAGCAACGATTTTTTCCTCTTTACTTGAGGTCGATTCATTAGAAGTAGAATCGTCCCAAGTTTTCGCTTGCAAAGCCTTCTTTTTATATGATTTCGGAGAAGGACAATCCGTTGAAAAATGGCCGTAGCCTTTGCATCGATAGCATTGGATTTCCCCTTCGAAATCATATTTTTCTTTTTCTTTAGAAGGTTTTGCAACCCCTTTGAGGTAAGAGGATTTAGAACCCGATGATCCTTTAGATGGTTTCGTGGATGAAGATCCATCGGTTCGATTCTTCCAAAATTTCCGACGAAATTTCTTTGTGATCCGCGCCAATTGTTCTTCAAAATCGGCAAAAGAGATTTCATCGTCGGAACTTGATTCGCTATCTTCTTCCTTTGTGGATTTGAATGCAATACCTGTAAGCTTAGAAGAAGACTTGGAAGAAACTTGATTAGTAGGAAAAGTCATTTCATAAGTTTGCAAAGCACCTACTAATTCCTCTATACTCATCTCATCCGGATGACTAACGGTTTCAATGGCGGTAACTTTTGCCCTAAACCGTTCCGGAAGAGTCCGAAGTATCTTTCTTACAATTTTCGACTCCGGGATCTTTTCTCCTAAATTAGCACAAGTGTTGATTATATCTTGAAGTCTTGTGTAATAATCAGTAAACAATTCATGCTCATCCATATGAATAGAGTCAAATTGACTTGTAAGCATCTGGAGCTTTTGAATTTTTACTAGATTAGTACCCTCATGTGTAATTTTGAGAATATCCCAAATCTCCTTTGCAGTTTCACACGCGGAAATTCGTGTGAACTCAGTCGAGGAAAGAGAATTAAATAAAGCGTTCATACCTTTCCCATTGTAAGAAGATCTTTCAAATTCCTCTTTCGACCATCTAGAGCGAGGTTTTGGGGCAGTAGAATTTCCTACTTCCTCAACAGGATGCACCCAACCGTATTCCACGGATTGCCATACCCGCTCATCAATTGCGATGAGAAAAGCTCTCATCCGTACTTTCCAATAAGCATAATTAGTCCCATCAAAAAGAGGAGGTCTATAAATATTACCACTTTCACCCATCATGATAGATAAACCTAAAACCCGCTCTGATACCAATTGTAGGTTTTTATATAAATAGGATCCACAAGGATCTAAATAGGTACTATCAAAACAACTAGAGGGGGGGGGGGGGGGTGAATAGGTGTAATACTTAAAAACTCAATCTCAGTGCAAATCAAAAACCAATGCGGAAAATAAAAATAGCACACCGAGATATACGTGCAAACTCCAATCCAGGAGAAAAACCACGGGACCAACACGCAATAACAATCCACTAAGAATAGAAGAATAACAAGGTGATTACCGACTCCACGGACTCAACCCCTCCTTCAGCTTCTTCGGACCTTGCGCTGACCGGTTGGATATCCACGCAATAACAATCCCTAAGAAAAGAAGAATAACAAGGTGATTACCGTCTCCACGGATTTAACCCCTCCTTCAATTTCTTGGACCTCGCGCTCCACCGATTTTGCACGTCCACTGCACACGTTCGAATCCACGAACGCCACTCGAATCCACGAGCACACGTTTCGAATCCACGAAACGCCTTTAGCACACCGAATCCACGATGCCACGTCGAATCCACGACGCAAACTCAGTCGATAAGAATATTGACTTCGATGGTGATCCTTTGCTTAGATTCTCATTGAGGAACCGTAGAAGAAATCTCTAAGCAAAGATTAGATCAATTCGACAAAAGATATGTTCTTGAAAGAAACATCGAATTGACCTAAAAGAGGCTATAAAGAAGAACGATAAAACCTAGCCTCTAGGGTTGCTCTCAAGTGTTTTATAAATTAATCGGCCGTAGCTCCCACGTTTTTGAGAAACCCTAAACGTCTATTTATAGTTTAGAAACCTTTGGAAAGAGATAAGAATCAAAAACATACCTTATCTGGAAATTTTCAGGACGGCGATCCGGATCGGATTTACTGCTATCCGGATCGTCGTAACGAGATTGACGATTCCAGAAAACCAAGGGTTCGGGATCCGGATTGCAAGGTCCGATCCGGATCGTTCATGCAATTCAGCAAAGTCCCATGTTCGGGATCCGGATCGGAATGGCCTGGATCCGGATAGGATTTGCACATGAACTAATACCCTTCGGGATCCGGATTGGATCATCTGATCCGGATCGTGAACATGCCCCATGTCGAGTTTTTGATTTTTATGCAATTAAAAATTCTTCCAAGTGTTTCTACACTATAAGAAGGTATTCGGATCACCAAAATTATTTAGTTAACCATACCTGATCCTTTTGAATACTTTCTTCTTGAGATTGATGTAACTGATCCACAATTCTTCAACATCAATCTTCAAGACTCAAGACACTGAGTGTCAACTTGAGCTCTTGTTGAATCTTCTCTAAGTCTTTGATTGCTGATTGACAATTTGATCCCTTTAAGACTCCGACTCAACTCACTGACTTGACTCACGAAATATGCCAACACCAAAAATGCCGTAACAATGGATACCTACCTTTGGCTTGGAGACTCCCTGTTTGAGTTGTGTTAGTTTCGAGGACGAAACTTTCTTTTAGTGGGGGAGGATGTGAGGACCCGGAAATTCCCACGTTTGGATTATTGTTGGATCTGTGACTTCTGGAGAACCAGGTTGAGTGTTAGAGGTGTTTGCGCGCATATTGGACCCAAGATTTGGACCCGGCATGAAAAATGGATCAAGTTCACTTCTCCGGGAATTTTCGGGAAATTTTAGAGGTGGAATTGGGCCAAACGGACATCGGATTTCGATTCAGCGCGCGAAAACGGTCAAGACGGGCTATTTACTCGAATTTTTCGGAGCCCGGACGCGAAAACACGGATTTCGAGGTGTGGGTTTACTGTTGCGGCGGCCGGAGAGGCGTCGGCGGCGGCGGCTGGCGGCGGAGCGCGGCGGCGGGTGGAGGCGCATCCGCGCGGTCCACCGCGGAAGGCGTGCACCGGGCGCTGGCCACGTGGCGCCTCCCGGTTGGCCGGCGCAGCAGGCGCGGTCCACGGGAGTGGCGCGGGTGCACGGTGGACCGGAGCGGGACACGTGGCGTGATGGCATTGGTTGGTGCACGAGCGCGCGGTCCACGCGGCTGGCGGCGGGTGCCTCGGGATGCGTGCCCGACACGGGGTCGCGGGCGGCGCGGCCGCGCACGTGGGCGCGGCGTGGGCGCGGCCGGGCGCACGTCGGCGCGAATCCCGAGGAGTTGACCCCGCGTGCGGCGGCAGAGTGGGAGGACACGTGGCGCGACGCGGTTGGTTGCACTCGCTGTTGCCTGTTCTGGGACACGTGTCGCTCCAGGGATGATTCGGGCGCTGATGGATTGGGGTACATTTTGGGTACAGTAGCGGTTACTGTAGCAGCCCGAATGTTTGGGCGCCCGAAAGTTGCGACACAATGGGAATTATTGGATTTGTTGAGTTGGGGCTATAAATAGCCCGCTTTGGCCTACGATTGGAAGCTTTTCCCGAGCTCCCCTGTAGTTGATCCCTTAAGAAAAAGTGTTCCACACCTTGTGCTCCACTTTGTGATGGATTTACAAAATTTTTGAAGGCCTCGAGTTCCGTGCTTTCTGCGACGCGGCGCACTGCGACGTTTCTTGGATTTTGGCTTCTACCATCGTCTTTCGGTGTGGGAGACCCCCTGTGCTACCCCGATAGAATTTTGAGACGAATTTTGTGGCAGCGCGTTCATGAGAGGTACGCCTTCGATTTCCATGCTGATCTCCTTACTTGATTCTGAGTGCTTGGCACGGTTTCCGATGCATTTCTAAGCCACTGTTTTGCTGGTGGATTTCTGGACAGCGGAGGCTTGTCGGATTTTTTTCTCCACACTCGATTATCGGAATTCGACGTTTGAGGACTCGATTGATATCTACTCGTCGCGAGGATCATCGCCGTATTTTCCTTGGATTTTTCCGAGACCTTCCCGGAGGTATACTATTCCCCTTTTATCTGTGTTTGAGTTTACAGTTGTGTGGTTGTGAGTGTTTGCGCACCTGTACTGTGGAATTTGTAACTCGGCCTACGGGGCTCGGAATTGGACGTACATGTACCCGTTTCGAAGGTCTCGACGCGAGGATCGCAGCAGTATTTTTATTGGAATTTTTGGAGCATTGTTTGCAGGTGAAAAAGTGACATCTTTGTTGTGGAGACCGTAAACCCCGTACAGTTTTCCGACTGAATCTACAGTTGAGAACACCTATTGTTGGTGTATCTGGCCCAAGGTGCATCAAAGTGGTGCTACTGTTGGACCTGAGTGGTATCTTTTACAGTTTTGGCCTTCGGCTGTGTTTGCCAAAATTTCGGGAAGGTTTTTGGCCAAACAGATGGTAGAATTGGATTCAGCACGGAAAAACACTTGAAAACGGCTATTTATTTGCCAAATTTGGAGTCCGGATGACCAAAAACGGACTACCGGAAGTTTCGGGGGAAAACGGGTGCATGGGGGTGACCGTGGACCGGCTGGTGCCACGTGGCGGCTCGGGATTGGTCGGCCCACACCGCCTGGTCCACGGGAAAGGCGCGCGGGTGCGTAGACCGCGGGGCGGGCCACGTGGCGCGTGCGGATTGGCGGGTGCGCGCGGCTCGGTCCAGGGAAAAGTGCGGAGCGGCGCGTGGATCGGGTGCAGGACACGTGGCACAGCGGCATTGGCGGGTCCACGCGCTCCCGGCCCACTGGGCCCTTCAGCGGTGAGCGGGGGCGGCGGAGCGGTCGACGCGTGGCGTTGCGCCACGCGTCGCCACCCGCGGGGCCCCGCCGCTGTAGCGGGGGGGCGCGTGGCGCGCGTTCGGTGGCCCCGCACGGCTGTCCCCTGTTTGGGGGTACGTGGCGGGCGCCCAGGCGGGTTGGACGGCGTCTGGTCCGACCCGGGCCGTGCCGGATCAGCCCGGGCTAACGGGTTGGATCCGGGAATCCGATAAGCCTTATTTAGGCTTGTTTATCCGGTTTGAGGCCATTCTTTCACCCATTTCCTGTGGGAATTTCGCAGTGGGCTCTGAAGAAGAAGTCTTCCCCTGCCAGTGATCTTTCCAGCAGTAGCTTTCCGGAGTTGTGGTGGTGCACGGTTTCCGAGGTTGGCCGTTTTCCGACGCGGCGCGCTTAGTTCGTCTTCGACCCGTTTTGCGTCCTCTCGGTGCGCAGACTCTCCTGGCTTTACCCGACACCTGAATTCGACGATTTTTGCGCCGTTGGACTCAAGACAGGTAGGACTTTGATTTTGATATTCAAAGTTTCCCCAAATTAATTTCGGATTTTGGAGGTATTTGAGTGTTCTGTTGCCCCTCTTTCCTTGCGGATTTTTGGACAGCGACACGGTGTTTTGGCCATAACTTCGCGTACAGACATCGGATCAGGGTGATTCAAGAGCCTAAATTCATCTACTCTTCGCGAGGAATCTGCTGTATTTTTCTCAGGACTTTAGGAGATTGCCTCGAAGGTGAGAATCTCCTCTCTTTCCGGATGTTGATCTGGGGAAATTTCTACAGTAGGGTTAGAGGTTATTTTCTTGCCGGATTTATATCTCAGCGTAGAAATCTCGGATTTGGATGTGCAGGTAGTCGTTTCGAAGCTATCGACGCGTAGACCGCGGAGATATTTTATTTGGATTTTTCTGAGGACTGTGAGCAGGTGATTTTTGTTCATCTTCGCAGCGGAGTTATTGTTTGTTAAATTTGGCAGTTCTGGGGATATATATGGATTGTGACAGCTCGGTTTTTGTACCCAGGAGCAGTGTGGACTGCGCGGGACCGTTTGGACTCTGTGTAGCCGACATCTTTGGTATTATCAGTTGTAGGACTTTTGACAGCTCGACTGATCAGGTGGGTGGTTGTTGTACTCCTCTCTTTGGTATGCCACTAGGAATGTTAGAGTGCCCCTAAATTGAAGATGCTAAATATAAGATGGGTAGACTTGCATGCTTAGGGAATTAACTCTTATTAATCAGATCCTATTGTTAGAATGATCACCTGTTTTAACCACTTATCAAATCTGAACGGTATATCTGAAGATAAAATAGTAATTGTGGACTGTAAAACTAATAACTCCTCTTATAAGACTGTCACTCTAGCTCAGGTCACTCTATATTGCTTATTCTGGGAAATTGGACAAATGTTGGAACAATGCATGATTAAACGGGTCACCTAATAATGTCATCTTTTACTGCTACACTGTTTTTGGGACTTGACTTAGGAGAAACCATGCATCTAATTCTCCTTCTTCTATCCTGGTAGACTTGAGGCATAGTTGCTCGGGTTCGAGCGGGTATCGGACAGTGTAGTCAGGTATTGGGGATCTGGGACAGTGTGGGCTTTTGACAGGGTGTTGCGGCGACCATGGATCTTGGGTGGTTGACCGGGTCGTCTTATTGCATCAGATTGGGTACTTGGGGGATCGGGCTTGCTTTAGTGGAGGGTTTTTCCCACTTCTTTGAGTCTCGATCCAGTCCTGCTAGAGACAGTTACTTGTGGTTACTTACTTCTCTCGTGTGGGTCGCTCCCCACGAGTGCGACTCCGGAGTGCGCGGTTGCCAGACTTTGAGTCCTGGGGACTCCTTTGCTTCGGTGTTATGCGTAGGCTGGCATACCCGAGGCGGCAGAGCAGGCAGTGCCAGTGTCCACTAGCGGTCAGATTGGGTCATCTAGACAGGCTTCTGACACAGATGCATACTTTGTCATCCTGATTAGTTTAGCATGTAGAGGCATATTAGGGGTAGCATTTCATCTGAGTTGCTCATATTACACTCCCCTTTTTATCCCTTTCCTTTATGCCTCTGATCTTCCTGGTGGGCATACCTGAGCTGAGGCTTTACCCACTAGGGGAGGCTACTGTTTATAGTAGTACTTACCCCCACTGTTTTGCTTGTTTCTCTCTCTCCCTTGTTTTGCAGAGTCCTCTGTGGGAGTTGCTGGGCCGTCAGCAACTGATCGGGGCAAGCGTATCGCGGACTAGATAGAGTGCCACCCGCGGACTGTAGCTGGAGAGTTTTGGGTACCTGGACTTCTCAGACAGTATTTAGTTACTTCCTTTCGGGTCTGGCTTCTGCCAGCTGTATATTGTAGTAGCGGTGTGAGAGACATCTGTAGTTTATTTCACTGTTGTACTTTTTACTTCCAGTTTCTGTCTGAGTTACAGTAGTTTTAGTTAGCTCTGATTACTTTATGCTCTTTTATTATTATTGCTTATCTGAGCAGGTTACCAACGCTTCGTGTATGTGGGAAATACCGCATGCACGGCGGATCTGTGAGCGGGCCCGGGTTCTGGTTTACACCCGGGGCGTGACAGATTAAGTTGGTATCAGAGCTTAGGGATGGGTCAGTTGGGACTTAGGAAACCCTAGGCTTTTGGACAGACCCTAGGATGTTAGGGCGTGAGTGGCGTGACAGTTTGCGGAAGTCGGTGATTTTGATAGTTAACTCTTCCTGTGAGTGAGGAGGGATCGACATAGTCTATTTCTGTTGAACCATTATGTTGGCTGCAGACAACATAAGGTTACAGAAATAGGGGGATGTCTTTGACTTCCGCCAGATTGGGTCGTGTGGGGTTTTGTTACTGATGTTTGGTTCCTTGTGGCAGGATGCCTCCTCGACGTCGGATTCCCACTCGGGGTGTCCCTTCGCCCCCTGTTGAGCCAGAGCAGCCTACACCCCCCGAGCTTACTGAGTTGAGGGCCTTGGTGGCCCAGTTGGCGGAGGGTCAGCGCCGCCAGGAGCAGAGGATTGAGCAACTGCTTGCTCGGAGGGAGGCACCACCCCCAGCTGTTCCGGAGGCTCCTGTGCCCCTTGTTGCACCTTTTGCGCCGTTGGCACCTTCTTCGAGTAGCGGGGCTCCAGAAGCTATCCGGCCTTTGACTGCGGAGGAGGAGCAGGATTTTGCTGACAAACTCTGAGCAGGTTACCAACGCTTCGTGTATGTGGGAAATACCGCATGCACGGCGGATCTGTGAGCGGGCCCGGGTTCTGGTTTACACCCGGGGTATCGGAACCATTCACCAGCCGGAAATGTGAGATGAGTCTCGGCTGAGCCAGGGTTATATAGCGGGTAGAGCGAGGCTCCCCGGCTAATGACCGTCGTGAGTGGAGTGCAGCTCCTCACAAGGTCGGCTAAGGCTAGCGAGACGAGTCTCACATCGCCTGGTGCTTGTGAGTGTGCTTGAGCCTGACGTGGACGTCAGGGCTTAAAGGGGGAAAGAATGTGACACCCCCGGAATTTGGATTAGTCCTCTATATAAATGATATAATAGGACTAAATCTCTAACCCGGCTATAGCATTTTGGATGGTAGCAAGATCCAAGAGGAACATGAGAGTTAAGCGTGCTAGAGCTAGAGTAGTTCTAGGATGGGTGACCCCCTGGGAAGTGGGGCGTCACATTTGTGGCTCAATTCAGAATGTAACTTATTTGGGTAAATTGTGGAATTAAAGTGTAACTGTTAGCCGTGTATTTGTACCAGGAGGATTTGTTCAGTGTCTTTGGACCATCGGGGCTGTGGATCAGTAGAGATTGTTGCTCCTGGTGTTTTCAGCTGTGGAACCTTGGACAGTTAGCGTTTTCAGGTGGGTGGCCCTGTCTCCAAGATTGATGGAATGTGCATTAAATCTGCTATAGTAGGACCATGCATGATAATGATATTCTTGTGTAGCATGCTAGAATGTGATAGCTGATAATTCTAGAGTTATTTGATGATCATGCGATCTTTTGTTTCCTACCATCTGTAATTATTGTTATCTTGGAACTTGACCTAGCACCCCCGTCATTTGCTGCATGTGTAGCCAGACCAGTAGAAAACTCCAACTTGGGCTAGGTTTATTCTGCTTTAGACATCCACACTTCTTATTCCTTCCTGGACATAGTGTTTTACTTGCCCGGGTAGTGGGCCGAGTGGTCGGGATTCCTTTAGTGTGGGATGCATTTTACACTCGTGCTTGGGAGCAGAGTGGAGTGTGGTAGATGTAGTTGATCGATCATCTGTGGCGGGAGCCGTTTGGGTAGACGGCGGTCCCGAGATGTTTTATTTTCTTGTTTTATCTATCGCCGCTGTGTTAGTGGCAGCGGTATATCAGTGTTAGCAGGACCTTGAACCCAGAACCTTTTTGGACACACACATGATTTTAGTCTACCAATGTTTTCTTCCAAACATCGTAGGGTCGCCTGAGTCTGTTCTTGTTTGATTGGACGAAGGCATTAGCTCTTCGAGGTTTGGATATAAAACTTGTTTTCAATTCTTTTCCTAAAAAGAACTAAAAATCATTAAATATGGATTCTTCCAGATCAAATGGCTTTCAGTAAGAAATGTCACCTTTTTCTATAAATTTAACCACTCGAGTTGATTCGAGTGGTCTGGGTTCTAAGGGCTGCCTTTTCTTTGGGTCGAGAACAACGAGAGGCTATGCCTAGAGCCTGTTCTTGTTTGATTTGGGTTGTAGGTTCTAGTCTTTCGGGGTTCCCGGACCCTTCATTGTGTCAGTGGTGGAGTTTATCCTGTCAGTGAGTCTGCATGTTGGGATATTGCGGCCTGTTGAGGCAGTTGTTCGCAGTGGATGCGACGTTTGGCCTGTTTGGCCTGTTGAGACAGTTTCTCGCAGTGGGTGCGATGTTGGCCTGTTGAGGCAGTTGTTCGCAGTGGATGCGATGTTTGGCCTGTTGAGGCAGTTGTTCGCAGTGGATGCGATGTTGGCCTGTTGAGGCAGTTGTTCGCAGTGGATGCGACGTTTGGCCTGTTTGGCCTGTTGAGACAGTTTCTCGTAGTGGATGCGATGTTGGCCTGTTGAGGCAGTTTTCCGCAGTGGATGCGATGTTGGCCTATTGAGGCAGTTTGGTGCGAGATATTTGAGGATCCTGAGTTTGTTTCGTTCAGAGCGTGAGCATGGATTCTGACTATAGCATGGAGTGCCAACTCGACAGAGTGCGCGGATACCCTTGTCCTCGTTGGGGTCGCTCCCCTCGAGTGCCACGTCCGGGGTGGGTCTGCACTTTGGTATCGCGACTTGTCGACGCTGTCCCTCTGACTGAGCCAGTTTTGGCAGTTACGGACACAGTCCCTCTGGCTGAGCCAGTTTTGGCAGCTACGGACATACCTACGCTAGACCCGTCCTGTTGAGGATGTGCGGCAGTAGGTAGGCGCAGGTTTGACTGGACCCGAGGAGGCAGTCAGTTTCAGATTGGGTGACTATATTGATATGTTAGTAGATGCACCATGTTATCATCTGTTCCACTTTTTGAGCATCTAGATAGGGGCATAGTAGCTGTAGGGTTATTCATCTCCAGCTCTTTCCTTCAGTATTTCATTTGTTACAGCATGCCTCTAGTAGACTTAGTGGGCAGACCGTTGGGCTTGTTGGCAGCACCCACTGAGAACTACTGTGGGATGTAGTTCTCACACCCGTCGTGGTGTCTTTTTCCCCAGGGACGTCTGCTCCTGTTCCTGCTGCTCCTGTTGCTGCTTCTTCAGATCGAGGTAAGGGAGTCGCGAACTAGATTCCTACCAGTCGTCGTCCAGAGAGTAGATGTACCCTTATTATTTTGAGAGTTTCTTGTTTGAGAGACCCTTTGTAGTGAGGTATAGAGTTGTACTTTCCTTTATTGCAGAGAGAGAGACTTTTGTATTATGGTGAGGACTTGGACTTGTATTTATTTTTTATTTGTAGCAGTTTACTTCCAGCTCTGATATCTGTTTAGTATAGCATCTTTCTTTTGCAGGTTAGACGCTTCGTCTATACGGGGTTCACCGTATGGGCGGCAGATCTGTTAGCGAGCCCGGGTCGCAGTTTCGACCCCGGGGCGTGACAGACCTTCATTCAAATGTTATACCAATAGTCCAACATCCACATTGATCCCACGGGGGTATCGCAATCCACATCTAGCTATCATGAGTAATAAAAATGAACAAAGGAGTAAAGTAAGGTAAACAGTATCTGTAGCCTCTAGAGGCAAGAAGATCGCTCACGCGGCCTCACCAACGCCCTAGCACTCGCCCCTGGACGAACCTATCACGAAGTGGGAAGTCAGTGACCAGATATAATATTAGGAGCAATAAGGCTAAAGTAAAGCAAACCACTGTAAAACCAGAGCAACCGCCCTCCTCAACGTGCAACCAACGGTGAAAAATCCTGTACAAACCCAAACCCGGGCACCTGCCCCGGCAACCACACCGAGCAGCTATCTCGGTCAGTCGTACCGAGCACCTGCCCCGGCACGACCTCGAGCACCCTCCTCGGCACCTGCTCACACCCCCCACCCATGGGGGCCCCCATTACGTCACCCACACGTGGGGTACACGGGTCAACGTACCACTTTTCCGGAAAAGCACACCCTCACGGTGGCCAAACCGCTGGTGTGCGTGTAGCTATCTCGAGCCTCGAACGAAGTATATATATATATATATAATATCTTAAATAGGTTAGCACGAAAATAAGCAATTACTTTATTCTTCCCTCTGCCCAGACATGCAAGATTTAACTCATACCCCTTCCCGAACAACCATAGAAGAGTACCCACCTTGGATGGAGACCGGCGTTCAGTTCGTCCGTGTCTGTGTGCTTGCCGAGCCCACAGCGTCCTGCGCCCCTGGAGGAGTAAAAACTAAGACCTGATGATCCAAAACACTAAATGTCGACTCAAACAGGAGACGGGAACCCGACACGTTCCCAAAACCCCGCGCGCGAAGTTCTCCGCACGACAACGACCCGTGCGGCGCGCACCCAGCATGCGGACAGCCCCGCGCGGCCCCGACCCGTCGGCGGCGGCCCCGCGCGGCACCAGCCTGCGCGGGCGCCCCACCTGAGGGCGGCCTCGTGTGGCACTGGACCATGCGGGTGCGCTGTCCGCAAGCGCGGGTGACCTCGCGTGGCACCAGCCCGCGCGGGTGCCCCACCTGCGGGCGGCCCCGCGCGGCACTGGTCCGTGCGGGTGCGCTGCCCGCAGGCGCGGGCGACCCCGCGCGGCGCCAGCCCGCGCGGGCGCCCCACCTGCGGGCCGCCCCGCGCGGCACCAATCCGCGTGGGCGCGCTGCCCGCAGGCACGGGTAACCCCGCGCGGCCCCAGCCCGCGCGGGCGCCCCACCTGCGGGCGGCCCCGCGCGGCACCGGTCCGCGCGGGTGCGCTGCCCGCAGGCGCGGGCGACCCCGCGCGGCGCCAACCCGCGCGGGCGTCCCACCTGCGGGCGGCCCCGCGCGGCACCGATTCGCGCGGGCGCGCTGCCCGCAGGCGCGGGCAACCCCGCGCGAGCGCCCCACCTGCGGGCGGCCCCGCGCGGCACCGATCCGCGCGGGCGCGCTGCCCGCAGGCACGGGCAACCCCGCGCGGCCCCAGCCCGCGCGGGTGTCCTGCCTGCGGGTGGCCCCGCGATGCCGGCAGCCGCCTCTACGGTGGCGGCGGCGCGCGATGATCCCCGTCCTCGAAACGACCGTCAAGAACACCCCAACCACGTAAAACCTAAAACAAAAACGGAAAAGCTCACCTTCACTTCGCGAGAGGAGGTGGAGGAAGAGGATCGTCCACCTTCGCCCGATCAACCCGCAGAAAAGCCAACCTCCTTCCTTCTCCCCCGGATCCCCACGTTGGGGTTCTGCGTCGAAGATTTGAAGCGAGAGCGAAAAAGGGTTGGGTTCTTTTTTCCTCCTTCTTACTCCACCGCCCGGATCACGAAGCCACCGTCTGGAAAGCTCGAGGAAGAGGGTTGGGGATTTTCTGTCCTCTTTCCCTTTTTGATCGTAACCCGTCTGACCTAACGTGACGAAGGAAGCGAACGGGTCAAACGACTAAGTCCACGAATCGCGTCCCAGCCCATCAGAAATCAAAATAGGGGGTCCAGATTACCTCGATAACCGTGCAGATTGCCAGCTCGGATCCCGGAGCGTCCATAACGATCGCAACCTCGAAAATTAAATTCTGGGAGATTCCGGGGTCGGAATTCAAATCCGATCGCGCCACCGTTCCCCGTTTTGCGAGCTATAGCACCTAAAAATACCCGCGAGCCCCGCCGGTCTGCCCAGAAATAATCGAATTATTAACCCCTCCACCGGACCGCTAATAGTGAAGTAAACACTAAAATTACCAAAATGAAAGGCGGGTCTTACATCACTCACCACTAAGAACAAGTTTCGTCCCCGAAACTTAACCTTGGTCCGCGGCGAAAAGATCTGGATAGCACTCCCTCATCTTCGACTCTGGTTCCCAGGTCGCTTCACGTTCTTCCTGGTTACTCCAAAGCACCTTCACATAGGGGATCGTCTGGTTGCGCAACTTCTTGTCTTCCCGTGCTAGGATCCGTACCGGTATTTCCTCAAAGCTCAGGTTCTCTCTAAGCTCGACCGCGGTGACATCAAGCACCCGCAATGGGTCGGGAAGGTACCTTCGAAGCATGGACACGTGGAACACATCGTGAATCCGGTCGAGGTTTGGCGGTAGGGCAAGGCGATAGGTCACCGGGCCGATGTGCTCCAAGATCTCAAAAGGCCCCACATACCGTGGGCTCAACTTGCCTCTCAGCCCGAACCGCTTCACCCCTTTGGACGGCAAAACCCGCAGTAACACGTGCTCCCCCACCTGGAACTCCAAGTCGCGGCGTCTCTGGTCTGCGTAGCTCTTTTGTCGGCTCTGGGCGGTCACCAACCGCTGCCTGATGAGGCACACCTTTTCCTCAGTTTCTTCCACCAAATCCGGTCCCAAAAACTTCCGCTCCCCCATATCGTCCCAACAGATCGGGGACCTACAGCGTCTGCCATATAAAGCTTCGTACGACGCCATCTGGATGCTAGCCTGGTAGCTGTTGTTGTAGGCGAACTCCACGAGTGGTAGGTAGCGCGACCATCCGTCCCCCAAGTCAAGTACGCAGGCCCGAAACATGTCCTCGAGGGTCTGGATCACCCGTTCAGATTGTCCATCCGTAAGGGGGTGAAAGGCTGTGCTGAAGTGCAGTTTGGTCCCCAACGCTCGCTGTAGACTCTGCCAGAAGTTCGAGACAAACCGCGTGTCTCTGTCTGAAGTGATCGATGCCGGCACCCCATGCAACCTCACAATCTCGCTGATGTACACTTGAGCCAGCCGATCTCGCGTCCACGTTGTGTGAATGGGTAGGAAATGTGAAGACCAGGATCTCCGCAGAGCTGTTGCAGTGCGTTGGGTGGCTTCTGGAGGTCTACGTGGTGTGTCGGTGGTGATTGTGCACAATTTGGACACAAGTGTTGGACTTCGGGCTTAAAATGGATCACGTGAGTGATCGGAGGACCCCGTTGAGTGTTTAGAAGTGTTCTCGCACGGAACAGATGTCAAGATTGGACTCAGCGCGAAATTTAGGGTAAAAACACTTGTCTGGATGCATTCGGTGAATTTTGGAACTAGAATTTGGCAAATCGGACAGCGGATTTGGATTCAGTGTGCGAAAACGGTGAAAATGGACTATTCACTTTCTTTTTTCGGAGCCCGGATGACGTGCATGATTTTCGAGGCAAGGGATCACTGTTCCGACGGCTGGGGCAGCGGCGGCGACGGCGGCGCGGGCTCGGGCAGGCACTGGCGCGGCGGCGGGCAAGCGCGGGCAGCGTGCGGTGCGCGGGCAGGCGCGTGGGCGCGCGGTCCACGGGGCCGGCGTGCACCGGATGGCAGGACGCGTGGCGGTTGGTGGTTGGTCGGTGCAGTGCACCGGGACCACGGTGCAGGCGAGGGACTGCCTCGGGAAGCGCGCCTGGCAGAGGCGCAGACCAGCGCGGGGAAGGCGCGCGGGCCCTGGCGCGGCGTCAGCGGGGCCAGGCCACGTGTCGGCCTCCCATACTCGGGTCAGCGCGACGCGACGCGCGACGCGACGCGACACAGTGGCGGGCGTCAGCGCGGGGCGCTAGTGTAGGTTTTTATAGGATCCACAAGGATCTAAATAGGTACTATCAAACAACTAGTGGGGGGGTGAATAGGTGTAATACTTATAAAACCAAATCTCAGTGCAAAATAAAAACCAATGCGGAAAATAAAAACAGCACACCGAGATATACGTGGAAACTCCAATCCAGGAGAAAAACCATGGGACCAACACGCAATAACAATCCACTAAGAATAGAAGAATAACAAGGTGATTACCGACTCCACGGACTCAACCCCTCCTTCAGCTTCTTCGGACCTTGCGCTGACCGGTTGGATGTCCACGCAATAACAATCCACTAAGAAAAGAAGAATAACAAGGTGATTACCGTCTCCACGGATTTAACCCCTCCTTCAACTTCTTCGGACCTTGCGCTCCAACGATTTTGCACGTCCACTGCACACGTTCGAATCCACGAATGCCACTCGAATCTACGAGCACACGTTTCGAATCCACGAAACGCCTTTAGCACACCGAATCCACGATGCCACGTCGAATCCACAACGCAAACTCAGCCGGTAAGAATATTGGCTTCGATGGTGATCCTGTGCTTAGATTATCAATGAAGATCCATGGGAAAAATCTCTAAGCAAAGATTAGATCAATTCGACAAAAGATATGTTCTTGAAAGAACCGTCGAATTGACCTAAAAGAGGCTATAAAGAAGAAAGATAAAAACCTAGCCTCTAGGGTTGCTCTCAAGTGTTTTATGAATTAATCGGTAGAGAACCCACGTTTTTGAGAAACCCTAAATGTCTATTTATAGTTTAGAAACCTTTGGAAAGAGATAAGAATCAAAAACTTACCTTATCTGGAAATTTTCAGGACGGCGATCCGGATCGGATTTACTGCGATCCGGATCGTCGTAGCGAGATAGACAATTCCAGAAAACCAAGGGTTCGGGATCCGGATTGAACTTGCCGATCCGGATCGTTCATGAATTTCAGCAACATCCAATGTTCGGGATCCGGATCAGAATAGGCTTGGATCCGGATTGGATTTGCACATGAACTAATACCCTTCGGGATCCGGATTGGATCATCTGATCCGGATCGTGAACATGCCCCATGTCGAGTTTTTGATTTTTATGCAATTAAAAATTCTTCCAAGTGTTTCTACACTATAAGAAAGTATTCGGATCACCAAAATTATTTAGTTAACCATACCTGATCCTTTTGAATACATTCTTCTTGAGATTGATGTAACTGATCCACAATTCTTCAACTTCAATCTTCAAGACTCAAGACACTGAGTGTCAACTTGAGCTCTTGTTGAATCTTCTCTAAGTCTTTGATTGCTGATTGACAATTTGATCCCTTTAAGACTCCGACTCAACTCACTGACTTGACTCACGAAATATGCCAACACCAAAATGCCGTAACAATCTCCCCCTTTGGCAATTTCGTGACAAAACCCAAAAATACATAAAAGCGCTCAAGTCACTCATCTTAAACCAAAAAGTCGAAATTCAATGTTATCACCAAAACATTGATTTTCTTTGCGTGAAAGATCCAATAAATACAAAATTACATTTGAATCAAACAGTCCTAGAACATACTCTATGACTTAGGACTTGGAGTCTTAAAGTGATGTAATTCCTGCAAAACAAAACTCCAAACAAAATCAAACGTTAGTCGTTAGAAATTAAAATCCTACATTTGATTCGTCCTTTTGGTTCTTTTGTTTTTCGGCTCTTTTTTCAATCTTTTCTTTATCTCCCCCTATTATGAGCATCTCTAACATGTTCTCCATGTTCTCCATGTTCTCCCCCTGTCTTGAGCATTTATGTTCTCCCCCTTTGTGATACGATCATTATATTATGTTCTCCCCCTTTTTGTCACAAATTGTCAAACAGTGAACATACTAGACAAAAGGAAATCACTAACAGCATTAGTTTATAGAGAAAGAGAGATAAAGGCTCAGTTCCGGTATATAACAAAAATGCAGATTGCGTACCTGTACCAAAAAGCAAAAATCAAATAATTTCTTGAAACAAATCCAGATTTTGGAATCTTTTCAAATACCGATTTGTATTCCATCAAGAAATCAATTTAAGTTCTTTAAACAATGAATTCACACAGACGCTATTCAATCCAATTAATTTCACGAAATTAAAAAGATTTACTCCAAAATCATGAAAAACAAAGATAAGGCATTATAAACAGTTTTTCATGATATCCATAAAAACCAGAAAAAAGTATGTAAGCACTTTAGCGCATCAACTTTAAACAAAAGTCATCGTTTCATGCAACAAGAAATAGATTATACCAAATCTATCAAAAATACTCAAAAATGAAACGAAAATTTATGGAAATTAAAACCCTTAAAGTTGAACAACTTCAATCACATCTAACATGATCTTATGCGTAATGCCTTTATCAAATCATCAATTTGGTAAAGAAAATGAAATACCAAGATCAATAGATGTCTAACATCCCAGATAAATTAGATAATGTATCTAGTCAATTTATTGAAGAGAGTGGCTCTTTGAGCATCTTTCATTAAAAATCCCACCTTATACCAACCTTGAAATTTTGACAGAGTCAAGTATTTCAACATGCATTTTATTTAATCAAACTTGAAAAACCTTGCTTGGTATACATGTGGTAGCTGCACACAGTACTCGGACGACCGAGGTGGTAGCTCTTTCCTCCATGTGGTGGTAGTTTTCACACTCCTCATTGGGATGTAACTCTTTCCACATCTTTTGAGCATAATACTTTTTCTTTGACTCCCCCTCAATTGGCTATCAATTATTTAAGATATAAAGTATTCAGCCAAATATTGATCTCGATTTCATACTCGACTAAACAGTCAAATAAGATAAAAACTATACCAAGAGATCATCGAGAGAGAAATTGACTTTGATCACTTAAAAGATGACTTAATTAACATAAATGATCATTGCAACATCGAAATATTATGATGTCAAAAGCATAATAGATTTCTAAATGCGTGAAAAGATGCAATTAAAGTCAATATGACCAATGCTCCAAGATTGTGATTATGGAGTAAAGTTGATAATCCATATAAAATTAATTTGGAGTGAATGAACGTGAAACCCCTTTTATTCAATGTACTTGTTCGTTAAAAACCTTTTGTTCAAGAACAAAACATAAAACCAAGAGCATTGAAAAAACATGTAATGCAAAGATTAAGAAAAATATGAGGAGAAAACCAATCAAAGCATTACATACAGTCATAAGCTATTTAGAACTTAAGACAAGGAAAGATATCACCTTTCCGAATCCAAAATCGCTGGATTTTGGGTTGTCTTGATTCGTTGTGGCCGGGGGTTGTCCGCTTTGACTGTTGATTCACCTTAGGTCTTTGTCTCGCAATGATCCACTTGTATGATTGATGTTGTGGCTCGGACCTTTGGTGGGTTGAGTGAACTCCTTTGACTTGATGTGTCTTTTGATTCCGTTGAGTTCGCTCCGTAGATGAAGTTGCCGAAGAATTCTTCTTTCTCTTTTTCGGGCAATCCTTCACCAAATGTCCTTCAAGTCGACAAAGGTGACACGTTCTTCCTTTCAATTTGAATGTGGACCTTGAAGCATGCACAGTTTGATCCTTTTTAAATCCCAAACCAACCTTGCTTGTTTGACCTAATCCGGACATACAATCTAGTTTCTTGGAACCGGTTGAAAGTGTTGGGTTATATGTAATAAGGATCTAAATAGGGGAAAAAACACCTAGAGGGGGGTGAATAGGTGTAAATGTATAAACACTCAAAAATCGTTGCGATAAAACCCAATGCGGAAATAAAAAATAATACGCAAGATTTTTACGTGGAAAACTCCATCACCGGAGTAAAAAACCACGGGACCGATAACACGGCAGAAATCCACTAGAATTAAAACACGTACAAGGTGATTTACCGTACACAATTACGACTCAACCTTTTCCATACGCTCCTAGAGGATCTTCTCCGCTCGCTCCGCGACGCTTCTCGAATCCACGATCTGCGCCCAACGCCGAATCCACGGCGTCCAACGTCTAATCCACGACGTCCGACCGAATCCACGGTCTTCACCCAATAGCACCCTTCGAATCCACGAACGTGCCTCACTCCGAATCCACGAGAGCGGTTGAACCTTGAATCCACAAGGACACGCGAATCCACGCGCCGATTTTTGGGGTAAATCGTTGTTTTTGGGTGGTGATGATCCGCCGAATACTTAGATCAAAGATAGATCGGAAATACCATCTAAGTATTCATTAGTTTGATTCAACTCAAGATGTGAGTATGAAAACCTAGAATCAAACTAATCAATATAGATGAAGAAACATAGAGTATTCTCTAATGATTTCCTTTCTTCTCTATATGTGGATCTAGAGCCGTATAAGATGATACAGGAAAAAGACGGCTATGTGGATTTTCGACCCCCATGAAAAAGAGTCATAGGGTCTATTTATAGGTTAGAAACCCTAGGAAGGAGATAAGAATCAAAAACCTAACATTTCTGGAGATTTTACGGACGGCGATCCGGATCGGATTAGCTGTGATCTGGATCGTCGTAACGAGTCAGGCAATTCCAGAAAAACGAAGGTTCGGGATCCGGATCGAAGTGCTTGATCCGGATCGTTCATACAGTTCACCAAACATCAACGTTCGGGATCCGGATTGCGAAGCCTGATCCGGATCGTTCAAGGAAGATGGTAAACTCAGTGTTCGGGATCCGGATCAAGAGAGGCTACGATCCGGATTGAACTGGTGTATGAACGAACCACCTTCGGGATCCGGATCGAACAACCTGATCCGGATCCTGAACATGTCCCAAGTCCAGTTTTTGATTTTTATGCAATGAAAGATTCTTCCAAGTGTTTCTACACTACAAGAAGTATTCGGATCACACAAAATCTTTAGTAAAACATACCTGATCCTTTTGAATTCTTCTTTCTTGAGATTGAGTTAAATGATCCAACTTTCTTCACCTTCAATCTTCAAGACTTGAGACTTTCACGAAACTACGCCAACTCAAATTCCGTAACAATCTCCCCCTTTGGCGGTTTCGTGACAAAACACAGATCCACTAAAGAAAATTCAAAAAGATATTTTTGTTGCTATCACCATACAACAAAAATTTACAATGGAGATCCAAAAATTTAAAAACATGAGATAAACTCCTAAAACAGACTCTAGACTTAGCCATCTGTACTCTCTGCACAAAGAAATCATTCTTGACAAAAAGAGATCGTTAGATACCTCAAGAATATTTAGCATACAAAACCTAGTACAGAGATAGAGTTTATCTGATCATCATGACATTTGAGAATTCAGATATGTAAGAGAATCATAGTCAAAAACCAACATATCTTCTATGCAATTAAAAACCAAATGTCACAAAATGTTAGTCCAACATCAACTTGTTAGTCATATTACATGCCCAAATAGTTAGTCGAATAGTTAGTCGAAACATGCAAACAATCACAAGATAAAAACCAAAGTTGAAGTTGAAGTGATACTTACCTTGATGTATACAAAATCTTCATTAGCAAGATTTTCACAATCATTGTTCAAGTTCCCTTGATGTTCACTTACCTTGATGTTCATTCACATCATCATTGTACCTTGATGCAGTCATCATTGTTCATCATTGATGTATACAAGATCACAATTTTCACAATATCATTGTTCAAGTTCTCTAAACTCTCTCCCCCTTTTTGTCACAAACAAAGCCAAAGTTACCAAAAAAATTGAAGGAGAGTTAAAAAAATATCAACGAAAATGTTCCGAAATTTAAGAACTAGAACTAAAAGTAAGTCCTAAAAACTGAAAAACCTGCACAAAAAGATTAGAAAGAAGGTTAAGTCAGTCAGAATCCGAACTAGTGGGATTGGTACAATCCAACTTCTTCAAAATCGCTTGAAGCATTTTTGACATTCTGGAGACCTTTCTTTTCATCTTATGTTGCTCAGAGATAATCTGTTTGAGATTTGTAGACACGCTGTCTTGTTCAGCAGACGATCTTCGCTGTTCTTGTCGAAGTGAGGACCCTACATTCGCTTTTGCTGTGTGTCTCCAGGACGTTGAAGGATGTAGTATAGAACCAGACGGTGCATCTTGACCTTCAATCCATGGAGATTCTCTAGTGAGAGAGCGAGCTCTGGTGAGGGGTCTATCAATCTGAATTCCAGTTCCCCTCGAATTCTTTCGCCTAGTGTACTGCTTGGTTGTTGAGGACGATCTCATCAGCTTCTTGTTCTTCAAGTACAACCTATCTTCTTTGTCAATAGCTTTTTGTGCTTGTTCACAAATCTCTTCCCAGTCTTCTTCATCTGATTCTGAATCAATTTGATAGACTTTCTTTGTCTCTTCTTGATTTGAGTCATCTTGTTCTCTTTTTATATAAGACCCACTCGGTCCTACCATTGCTACCAAAAGGAAGATTATCCAGGCGAATGCCATTGGTGCAAGTGCTTAAAAGTTTTAAAATCCTGTGAACAATAACTCAAAAACACATGAAAAATTGTTAATTTTCAAAAATTTGAAAAATTATACCCAAACAATCATAATCATATAGAGAGACTAAGAATCAAATTAGTTTTGCAAAAAGGACTTTTAAAAATAGATCAATTGCATGATTTTCGAAAATCCTTATTATATGCCCTAAAACCGAAATTTTAGAAATCGAAGCCTAAAAATCCGTTAATCAGGAGAGTACCTAGCATATAATCAAAACTAATCTACCCAGAGTTCTTATTTCAAAAGAAATTTGATCAAAAACCATCCACAAACAAAGTTGATCCAAGAAATTCATCACGTTTGAGGAGGAAAAGAGAAAAACGGTGAAAAACCGAGATTTTGATCAAGAAAACTTACTTGGAGTTGAAGAACTTGAGTTTGAAAGCTTCCAGGAAGGATGAAATCTAGAGAGAGAGGCTCTGGAAACTTTGGAACAAAAGATTGGAGTAAAAGAAATCAAAACCCTTTTGTTCTTTAAAAAACCTAGCCGCGATCCGGATCAGTTCATAACTGCGATCCGGATCGGCTACCCGCAGTGAGAAACTGCGTTCGGGATCCGGATCGGCAGATACAATCCGGATCGTCAGCCCGCAGAAGAATTCCTGCGTTCGGGATCCGGATCATCTTGCCCGATCCGGATCGGCTCCAACTTTTTCTTTAGAAAATTTCAGAGAAATTCAAGAAAAACCAGAAAAAGATTGTAAGCACAAATGTGTATCAACTTTAAACAAAAATCATCGTTTCATACAACAAGAATTAGATTATGCCAAATCTATCAATAATATCCAAAAATGAAACGAAAATTTACAAAAATTAAATCCCTTAAAGTTGAACACCTTCAATTACATCTAACTTGATCTTATGAGTAATGCCTTTATCAAATCATCAATTCAGTAAAGAAAATGAAATACAAAGATCAATAGATGTTTGAAATCCCAAATATAATAGATAATGTATCTAGACAATCTGTTGAAGAGAGTGGCTCTTTGAGCATCTTTCTTTAAAAACCCACCTTATACCAACCTTGAAATTTGACGGAGTCAAGTATTTCAACATGCATTTTACTTAATCAAAAATTTGAACAACCATGCTTGGTATACATGTGGTAGCTGCACACAATACTCGGACGACCGAGGTGGTAGCTCTTTCCTCCATGTGGTGGTAGTTTTCACACTCCTCATTGGGATGTAACTCTTTCCACATCTTTTGAGCAATTTACTTTTCCTATGACTCCCCCTCAATTGGCTATCAATTATTTAAGATATAAAGTATTCAACCAAATATTGATCTCGATTTCATACTCGACTAAGCAGTCAAATAAGATAATGACTATACCAAGAGATCATAGAGAGAGAGAAATTGACTTTGATTACTTAGAAGATGATTTAATTAACATAAATGATCATTGCAACAGTGAAATATTATGATGGCAAAAGCATAATAAATTTCTAAATGTGCGAAAAGATGCAATTAAAGTCAATTATGATCTATGCTCAATTAATGTCCTATGTACAAACATAGATAATGAACAAAACAAAAACAAATACAAAACCTATCCTAAGCAAAGGTTTCAAAAAGAAGTTTATTTCAAGGAAAGCATTCCAATTGCTTTTCGTAAATGAATAAAACGTTTTTGATCCAAAGGTTTTGTTAGAATGTCAGCTAATTGATCCTCAGTTGAAATATATGAAAGTTGAAGAGTATTTGATTCAACTAGCTCTCTAAGAAAATGATATCTAAGTTCAATATGTTTTGTTCTAGAGTGCAACACAGGGTTTTTAGAAATGTTAATTGCACTTGTGTTGTCACAAAGAATTGTTACCGAAGATGCAGAAATGCGGAAGTCGCTCAATACGCTTTTCATCCAAATGAGTTGAGTTGAGCAACTTCTAGCTGAAATGTATTCCGCTTCGGCAGTCGAGAGTGCTATGCAGTTCTGCTTTTTACTGTGCCATGCAACAAGGCAATGGCCAAGATAGAAGCATGCACCACTCGTGCTTTTCCGATCATCCACTGATCCTGCCCAATCGGCATCTGAGTATCCAACAGTATCCAAACTTGTTCCCATAGGATACCAAATTCCGAAATTAATTGATCCTTTGATATACCGGATGATCCTTTTCACCGCTTTCAGGTGAACCTCCTTTGGTGCTGATTGATATCTCGCGCAAATCCCAACAGCAAAAGATATATCCGGGCGACTAGCCGTGAGGTAAAGTAGACTTCCAATCATACTTCGATACAGTTTTTCGTCTACATTCTCACTATGTGATTCACTTCCAAGTCCCTTGTGGCTAGTTCCCATTGGAGTCGGAAAATCTTTACAATTTTCGAGATCAAACTTTTTGACCAACTCTATTGCATACTTGGATTGACTCAAGTGAATACCTTCATCATTTTGTTTAATTTGCAATCCAAGGAAATAAGTCAATTCGCCCATCATGGACATCTCAAATTCGCTTTCCATGGTCTCCGCGAATTTAGAAGCATCATTATCTCTTGTTGCGCCAAATACAATGTCATCGACATAGATTTGTGCTACAATGAAATTGCTTTGATAATGCTTCACAAAGAGAGTCCTATCAGCTCCCCCTCGAGTATAGCCCTTCTCCAAAAGGTGCTTTGTTAACCTTTCGTACCATGCTCGCGGTGCTTGTTTCAGACCGTAAAGAGCCTTTTTCAAACGAAAAACATGGTTAGGTTGTTTATGATCTACAAAACCTTTCGGTTGAGCCACATAAACTTCCTCATTTAAAAACCCATTTAGAAATGCGCTTTTAGCGTCCATTTGAAATAATTTGATTTTAAAATGACAAGCAATAGCAAATAGTATACGAATGGACTCGAGTCTAGCTACAGGGGCGAATGTTTCATCAAAGTCTATACCTTCTACTTGAGAATAGCCTTGAGCAACTAATCGTGCCTTGTTCCTGATAATAGTACCATCCTCATTTTTCTTGTTCTTGAAGATCCATTTGGTACCTATCACATTGTGTTGCTTTGGAGGCTTCGTTAATTCCCAGACTTTGTTTCGCTCAAATTGATGGAGCTCTTCCTGCATTGCTTTAATCCAGTAGTCATCCTGAAGAGCTTCATCTATGTTCTTTGGTTCGATTAAAGATACGTAGCAAGCGAATCCACAAACCAACTGCCTCCGAGTTCTGACTCCTTCTTGTGGATCTCCAATAATATTCGATTCCGGATGATCCTTGGAGATTCGTAACGTTTGTTGAAACGGAGTACTCGGAGATACATGAGATGATTCCTGCACATCAGATAAACTTGAAGAACCATTAGATGCATCATTAATATTGGAAGTATTATTATGAGAAGATGCATTAGCAGGAGAATCATCATCTAGAGAGATATCGAGGGTAGATTTTTCAGATCCAAAGTGATAAGCTTCATCTACTTTAACATTTATAGATTCTACGATCGTCTTAGATTCAATGTTAAATACTCGATATGCTCTGCTATTCGTAGAATAACCCAAAAAGATCCCTTCATCACTTCGAGAGTCGAACTTTCCAAGATTTTCACGGTCAAAATGTAACATCGACTCCCGAAGACACGAAAATATTTGATGTTGGGTTTTCTACTAAACCACAGCTCATATGGTGTATTTAAAGTTCCTGGGCGCAAGTAAACTCTATTAATGACATAGACAGCGGTGTTCACGGCTTCAGCCCAAAAATGTAGCGGTAAATTCCGGCTATGAAGCATCACACGCGCCATCTCTTGAACAACCCTGTTCTTGCGCTCAACAACACCATTCTGCTGAGGTGTATAGGGTGCCGAGAATTCATGTGTAATGCCATTTGAAGTGCAAAAATCAATGAATTTTGAATTTATGAATTCTCCACCTCTATCACTTCTAACACGAATGATCTTTTCATTCTTTTCAATCATAATACGATGGCAAATCTCATGAAAAGAGTCAAACGTATCAGCTTTCTCTTTTAAAAATGCTACCCAAGAAAACCGAGAGAAATCATCAACCAATAAAAAAAATGTACCATTTACCTCCCAAAGATGGTTGACGGGTCGGCCCCATTAAGTCCATGTGCAAAAGTTCCAAGGGCCGTTTTGTACCAACGTGGTTCAAGTTCTTGTGTGCAGTCCTAGACTGTTTTCCCTTTTGGCAACCACCACACACAACGTTTTGTTTAAATAAAAGCTTTGGAACCCCCTTGACCACGTCCTTGTTTGAAATTCTAGTAAGTTCCTTAAAATTTAAGTGACCTAGCCTTTCATGCCAAAGAGTTTCATTATTCAAAGCGGCTAAGTTACAATTTTCAGGAAATTTATTAGGAACAACATAACAATTGTTTTCAGATCTAACCCCTTTTAAAAAGAAGACATGGTCCTTATCAGTTACAACGCATTCAACAGATGAAAAGTTAACTGAAAAACCATTGTCGCAAAGTTGACTTATGCTTATGAGGTTAGTCTTAAGGCCATCAACAAATAAGACGTTTTTCAAAATCGGGCCATCTGGAATAGCTACCGTCCCTTTTCCAACAATTTTGGAAGATCGACCGTCTCCGAAAACTACGTGTCCTCCGGAGATTTTCTCAAGATTTTGAAAACTATTTTTGTCACCGGTCATGTGACGGGAACACCCGCTATCCAGATACCAAGACGAACTATCATATGCATGCAAGGAAACATTGGAAACAAGACAAGGGAAAATTTCACCTTTGCGCACCCAAACCCTTTTGGAGTGCGTCGGTAATGGTCGTGAAGTTATATGCCTAGGTGAAGGCGTCTTGTTATAGCGATTGTTGTTCCTTGATGAAATCGTCTTGCGCGATGAACTACCAAGTCTCTTTTCATTTGAAAAGTTTTGCTTTGATTTTCGGGGAGGAGCCTTTTTGGTAGTTGTTGCAAGAGATCCTTGAGATGAGCGTTCGACTCCCGTCTTGCAATATCTTCTTATGTGCCCTGAAACACCACAACGAAAACATACCTTAGATCTTGACGATCCCGAAGAGGATGAAGTGGGCTTGTTGTCGTTGTTTGTCTTGAATTCCGGTGTCGGAGGAGGAGATACCGACTGAGGCACAAAAACTGTCTCACTCGAACTTGGACTGTTTCCAGTTTGAGTGTATCCGAGGCCGAACCGATTTGATTGACCAAGACCAAGAAGTCTATCCAACTTACTCCTTCCTGAAGAGAATCGTTGTAAGTCATTCTTGAGTTGGAAAATGGTCTTTGTCATTTCCAGGTTATCCTGTCGAGCCTCGTTGTAGAGCTTTGAGAAGTGATTCGCGTTATCCACCAGATTTGTATGTTCCTTCTCAAGTTGCTCATTGGACTCTTGAAGGGAAACATTTGCCTTTATCAGGTTTTCCCTTTCCACTTCAAGAGCGTTTGAGAGAGAAGTCGCCCTTTTTGCTTCTTCTTCGAGATCATGCACTCTCCCTCTCAAACTCTTGTTTTGCTTAGCCACTTTCTTTGAGTCCCTCAAAAGTCTGTGGTAGGCTAGAGCAAAATCTTCACCTTCCGAATCATCCGATTCGTTGTCCGTTGCATTCTTTTCAACAGTGGAGTTGGACAACGACTCGGATGTACTTGCCATAAAGCACATGAAGGGTGAAGATACGGACGCGTGGAATGCGGTGGAGCTCTTTTCTTCATCACTCGAAGACGACTCATTTGACGTTGAGTTGTCATCCCAAGTGACGACTTGCATCGCCTTCTTCTTTGCCGGATACTTGTTAGGACACTCCGTTGCAATGTGGCCGTAGCCTCGACATTTGAAGCATTGTAGTTGTCCTTCTGAACTTTTCTTATCCTTTGAGAAGTTCTCTTGCTTTCTTGACTTGTAACCTGAAGTACCCTTGCCTTTGTTCGACTTTCCGAAGGATGGAAATTTGCTTGAATTACCCCTTCGAAAGTTGCGGCGAAACTTCCTTGTCAAGAGAGCGAGCTGCTTCTCAAATTCCTCCATAGAAAGGTTCTCGTCATCGTCTGAGGAGGATGTATCCGCATCTTCTTCCTTAGTTGTTTTCAATGCATAACCTGAAGACTTAGAAGTGGATGCCTTTCCAGAAGAATTGTTAGTAGAAAATGTCATTTCATAAGTTTGTAATGAACCAACTAATTCTTCTACACGTATTTCGTCCGGGTGTTTAATAGTTTCAATGGCAGTAACCTTTGGGCGAAATCGTTCAGGAAGAGTTCTTAAGATCTTTCTTACAATCTTAAATTCTGGAATCTTCTCTCCCAGATTAGCACATGAGTTTACGATGTCTTGCAATCGTGTATAGTAGTCCGTGAAAGATTCATTTTCTGCCATTAAGATAGAGTCAAACTTGCTCGTAAGCATTTGCAGTTTCTGAATCTTCACGAGGTTAGTTCCTTCATGTGTAACCTGAAGAACATCCCAGATTTCTTTCGCAGTCTCACATGCCGAGACGCGAGAGAATTCAGTTTGAGATAAGGCATTAAAGATAGCATTAATTCCCTTGCCATTGTAAGAAGATGAATCTAACTCTTCCTTGGTCCATTTCGACCTAGGTTTTAAGGTGCGAACATCACCAATAAATTCAGTTGGATTAGACCATCCTAATTCAATTGATTGCCACACCCGTTCGTCGATGGAAATTAAAAAGGCTTTCATCCGTACTTTCCAGTACGCATAATTTGTTCCATCGAAGAACGGGGGTCGGTTGATGTTTCCACCTTCAACCATTGTTTACAACCCTATTCCCGCTCCGATACCACTTGTTGGGTTATATGTAATAAGGATCTAAATAGGGGAAAAAACACCTAGAGGGGGGTGAATAGGTGTAAACGTATAAACACTCAAAAATCATTGCGATAAAACCCAATACGGAAATAAAAAATAATACGCAAGATTTTTACGTGGAAAACTCCATCACCGGAGTAAAAAACCACGGGACCGATAACACGACAGAAATCCACTAGAATTAAAACACGTACAAGGTGATTTACCGTACACAATTACGACTCAACCTTTTCCATACGCTCCTAGAGGATCTTCTCCGCTCGCTCCGCGACGCTTCTCGAATCCACGATCTGCGCCCAACGCCGAATCCACGGCGTCCAACGCCTAATCCACGACGTCCGACCGAATCCACGGTCTTCACCCAATAGCACCCTTCGAATCCACGAACGTGCCTCGCTCCGAATCCACGAGAGCGGTTGAACCTTGAATCCACAAGGACACGCGAATCCACGCGCCGATTTTTGGGGTAAATCATTGTTTTTGGGTGGTGATGATCCGCCGAATACTTAGATCAAAGATAGATCGGAAATACCATCTAAGTATTCATTAGTTTGATTCAACTCAAGATGTGAGTATGAAAACCTAGAATCAAACTAATCAATATAGATGAAGAAACATAGAGTATTCTCTAATGATTTCCTTTCTTCTCTATATGTGGATCTAGAGCCGTATAAGATGATACAGGAAAAAGACGGCTATGTGGATTTTCGACCCCCATGAAAAAGAGTCATAGGGTCTATTTATAGGTTAGAAACCCTAGGAAGGAGATAAGAATCAAAAACCTAACATTTCTGGAGATTTTACGGACGGCGATCCGGATCGGATTAGCTGTGATCCGGATCGTCGTAACGAGTCAGGCAATTCCAGAAAAATGAAGGTTCGGGATCCGGATCGAAGTGCTTGATCCGGATCGTTCATACAGTTCACCAAACATCAACGTTTGGGATCCGGATTGCGAAGCCTGATCCGGATCGTTCAAGGAAGATGGTAAACTCAGTGTTCGGGATCCGGATCAAGAGAGGCTACGATCCGGATTGAACTGGTGTATGAACGAACCACCTTCGGGATCCGGATCGAACAACCTGATCCGGATCCTGAACATGTCCCAAGTCCAGTTTTTGATTTTTATGCAATGAAAGATTCTTCCAAGTGTTTCTACACTACAAGAAGTATTCGGATCACACAAAATCTTTAGTAAAACATACCTGATCCTTTTGAATTCTTCTTTCTTGAGATTGAGTTAAATGATCCAACTTTCTTCACCTTCAATCTTCAAGACTTGAGACTTTCACGAAACTACGCCAACTCAAATTCCGTAACAGAAAGCCTTTGTATGTCGAATTTGAGTTCATGAACTTGCTTGGTCAAAACTTGGTTGGTGACATGAATCTCCTCAAACTGTTTTTCTAGAAAATCAATCTTGTTAATATGGGAATTAACGATCGTTTCCGATTGATTTATCTTTTCCTGGAGGATTTTATTATTATCCAATAAAAGCTCTCGTTCCTCCTCGAGATCATGAAGTTTGATCTTTAAAGCATGATTCTCGTCTTGATTCTCAAGTCGTTGCTTCCTCAACTTCTTAATATGTTTGGCCATCTTCTTAGATTCCGCAAGAAGTTGTTGATATGCCTCAACGAGTTCTTCCTCGTCCGACTCCCCCTCACTTGATGACTCTCCGCCGGATGTTGATGTTTCATGCAAAATCAAAGGAATAGAGTCAGTGATTAAAGATGATAAGCAAACATTAGAAGAGGGAATATGAGAGGCATGTAAGTTAACGACTTTTTCCTCTTTACTTGAGGTCGATTCATTAGAAGTAGAATCGTCCCAAGTTTTCGCTTGCAAAGCCTTCTTTTTATATGATTTCGGAGAAGGACAATCCGTTGAAAAATGGTCGTAGCCTTTGCATCGATAGCATTGGATTTCCCCTTCGAAATCACCTTTTTCTTTTTCTTTAGAAGGTTTTGCAACGCCTTTGAGATTAGAGGATTTAGAACCCGATGATCCTTTAGATGGTTTCGTGGATGAAGATCCATCGGTTCGATTCTTCCAAAATTTCCGACGAAATTTCTTTGTGGTCCGCGCCAATTGTTCTTCAAAATCGGCAAAAGAGATTTCATCGTCGGAACTTGATTCGCTATCTTCTTCCTTTGTTGATTTGAATGCAATACCTGTAAGCTTAGAAGAAGACTTGGAAGAAACTTGATTAGTAGGAAAAGTCATTTCATAAGTTTGCAAAGCACCTACTAATTCCTCTACACTCATCTCATCCGGATGACTAACGGTTTCAATGGCGGTAACCTTTGCCCTAAACCATTCCGGAAGAGTCCGAAGTATCTTTCTTACAATTTTCGACTCCGGGATCTTTTCTCCTAAATTAGCGCATGTATTTATTACATCTTGAAGTCTAGTGTAATAATCTGTAAACAATTCATGCTCTTCCATATGAATAGAGTCAAATTGACTTGTAAGCATCTGGAGCTTTTGAATTTTTACAAGATTAGTACCCTCATGTGTAATTTTGAGAATATCCCAAATTTCCTTCGCGGTTTCACACGCGGAAATTCTTGTGAACTCAGTCGAGGAAAGAGAATTAAATAAAGCATTCATACCTTTCCCATTGTAAGAAGATCTTTCAAATTCCTCTTTGGACCATCTAGAGCGAGGTTTTGGGGTAGTAGAATTTCCTACTTCCTCAACAGGATGCACCCAACCGTATTCCACGGATTGCCATACCCGCTCATCAATTGCGATGAGAAAAGCTCTCATCCGCACTTTCCAATAAGCATAATTAGTCCCATCAAAAAGAGGAAGGTCTATAAATATTACCACTTTCACCCATCATGATAGATAATGTAAGACCCCCGAACCCCATGCAGCATTTTTCCGATGGATCCACTGTTAGAACACCTGTTGTTGGTGTATCTGGCCCATGGTGCATCAATGGGATGCCACAGATGGACCCTGTAAGGTTTTATTAGCTGTGTTGGCTTTCGGCTGGGTTTGCCGAAATTTTGAAAAAGAATTAGGCCAAACAGACGGCGGAAATGGGTTCAGCACGGAAAAACGCTTGAAAATGGCTTTTTGTTTGCCAAATTCTGAGTCCGGATGCCCAAAAACGGACTCCCGGAAAATTTACTAGATTTCTGGTGCATGGGGGAGCCGTGGACCGGCGGGGGTGCCACGTGGCAGGCCCGGATTGGCCGGCGCACGCGGCCGGGTCCACGGAGTGCAAGGGTAAGGACCGGGGTGCACCGCGGGGCGCGTGGACCGGGGGCGTGCCACGTGGCAGCGCCTGACTGGGCGGCTCAGGTGCGCTCGGTCCGCGGGTGCGTGCGGGGAGGCGTGGACCGGGGTGCGCCACGTGGCGGCACCCGGTTGGCGGGCGCTTGAGCGCGCGGTCCACGCAGCGCGCGGGGCAGGTGCCGCGGGCAGGTGGCCGTACGCGGGGCAGGCGCGGGCGACGTGGGCGGTGCCACGTGGCGCCCGCTGATTCGCGGGCGCCACCTACCGCGTTGACGCGGGCAGGGACACGTGGCGCTCCCCGCGGCGGCTTGCACGGCTGCGGCGTGTTCGGGGGACACGTGGCGGGCGTCGGCGCGGGTCGGACCAAGCAGGCGTCCGGCTGGATCCCGTGTGCGGGCTGGGCCGGGCCGGGCCGCACTGTGCGCGCCCGAAACCGGCCGGGCCGGGCCGCACTGTGCGCGCCCGAATCCGGGCTGGGCCGCACTGTAGCCGCCCGAATCTTGGGACAATTTCGATATTATCCGAATTGTTTCTTTGGGCCTATTAATAGGCAGACCGAGCCCTCTTTGCAGCCCTTTTTCTCCCTGTCTGTGCAAGATCTCCCCGAGCTTCCTCTTGATGAATTTTTCCTCTCTTAATCCTTGATCTTCTTGCGGAGTTTAAGAATTTTTGGAGGCTCGAAACCCGAGGTTTCAGATTTTTCTTGGCGCGGCGCGACGCTCTTTCTTCGGTGTTTCTTCCGTCGCTCTTCGGTGTACGAGCTCCCCCGACCTACTCCGAGCATCTTTTCAAGCGATTTCTTCGCTGCTAGATTTGTAACAGGTGAGGCTACGATTTTGGGTTTCTCACACATTTTCAAATTTCACGTTTTTCGAGGTATTTTCTCATGCTCATTGGGACCCTTTTTGCTGTGAGATTTTGGTGAGGGCAGCACCTTCTTTTGAGGAGATCTTCGCGCACGAGTCTCGGATCAAGACGTGCTTATAGACTTTTTTCATCTACTCGACGCGAGAATCATCGTGGATTTTTCTTGGAATTTTTGGAGACCTTCCCGAAGGTATACACTTTTCCTTTTATCTGTACAAGAGTTTACAGTTGAATGGTTTTGGGATTGTGCGCACCGATACTGTGGAATTTGTAACTTGGCCTACGGTGCTCGGAATTGGACGTGCAGGTACCCGTTTCGAAGCTATCGACGCGAGGATCGCTGTGGTATTTTTATCAGAATTTTTGGAGTTCGTTTTACAGGTGAAAATTTCACAGTAAGTGGACTGTTCCCAGCAGATTTGTAAAACCTGGATTTTATTGGATTTAAAGTGTAACTGTAGCCTTATGTTGTACCCAGGAGGGATTGTGGACTGTAGTGGACCTGTTGGACCTAGAGTGGTTATTTTCCTGGTTTTCTCAGCTGTATGACTCCGGACAGTTAGCGTCTTCAGGTGGGTGGCTTGCTTTCAAGATCTATGGACTGTGCTCTAATTCTATTGATATAGAATCATGCATGATAGTGATTGGACTTGGGTAGCATGCTAGAGTGTAGGAATTGTTGATCCTTGTTTTATCTGTCGATCTTGTGATCTCTTGCTTCCTACTATCATGTTAAATATTTGTTATGTTGGAACCTGACCTAGCACCCCCGTCATATGTTGCATGTGTAACCAAACCAGTAGAAAACCCTCACTTGGGCTAGGGTTATTTATGTTTAGACATCCACACTTTATATCGCATTCCTGGACTTAGTGTTATCCTCGCCCGGGTAGTGGGCCGAGCGGTCGGGACTTCTCTATAGTGTGGGATGCATTTGCACTCGTGCTTGGGAGCAGAGTGGAGTCTGGTAGATGTAGTGGTTCGCTTGTCTGTATCGGGAACCGTTTGGGGTAAACGGTGGACCCGAGAGATCTTGTTTTCCCCTGTTTGGGTCGTCGCCACTGTGTTAGTGGCAGTAGTTTACTAGTGTTAGCCGGACCTAGAACCCAGAACCCTTTTCGACATACACATGATTTTAGTCTACCAATGTTTTCTTCCAAACATCGAAGGGCCGCTGGAGTCTGTTCTTGTTTGATTGGACAAAGGCATCAGCCCTTCGGGGTTTGGGTAAAACACTTGTTTTCTAACTGTTTTTCTAAAAAGAACTAAAATCATTAAATATGGATTTCTTCCAGATCAAATTAGTTTTCAATAACAAATGTCACCTTTTTCCCGTTAATCTCCCCACTCGAAAGGATTCGAGTGGTCTAGGTTCTAGGGGTCGTTCCTCTGACGGGACGAAAGCCACGGGGGCCGAGCCTGGAACCTATTCTTGTTTGATAGGGTTGTAGGTGTAGGTCTCCCGGGACTTTCGGGCCCTGTTGGTGTCTTCTGCGAGTTGTACTGTGTTTTGCTTTCCTCGGTGGGGTCGCTCCCCTCGAGAGCCACTCCGGAGTTGGGCCTGTTACTTGCTATCGCGACTTGTCGACGCCGTCCCTCTGACTGGCCCAGTTAGCGGCAGTCACGGACGCCCTACGGTAGACCCGTCCTGTTGAGGATGTGCGGCAGTAGGTGGGCGCAGGTTTGACTGGACCCTTTGAGGCAGTCAGTTTAGATTTGGTGAGTTTACTGTGTGTGTTAGTAGATGCATCATGTTTCATCTGTTCATTTTCTTGAGCATCTAGATAGAGACATAGTAGCTGTAGAGTTACTTTTCCAGCCCTTTCATTTCTGTTTTATATTGTTACTTTATGCCTCTAGTAGACTTAGTGGGCAGTCCGTCGGGCTTGTTGGCGGCACCCACTGAGAACTACTTGGGACGTAGTTCTCACACCCGTCGTGGTGTTTTCCCCGCAGGGACTTCTACTCCTGTTCCTGCTGCTCCTGTTGCTGCTTCTTCAGATCGAGGTAAGGGAGTCGCGAGATAGATCCCTACCAGTCGTCGTCCAGAGAGTAGACGTACCCCCCTTTGTCACGCCCCGGGGGTTCGAATCGCGCGGAAGAGGAGCCACCGATGCCCCTGATTCAGCCATATATTTTTTTTTGTAAAACATTACTCCCCGGCGCGTGCACAGACCCGCCGCATACACAAATTCGCTCTGCAAATGAGCAGAGGCCCCTTTGTATATGCACGGCGTCTCAACTACAAAGTGTCTCACAAGGCGTAGTACATACAATCTCTAACCACATCAGTTGGGGTCTCGTACACATACAACCAAACAATTCACGTGACATTCTAGCATTCACTTAGAGCATAGAGGCCGGTGTTTTGAAAGGATAAATAATCACAAGGTTTTGAAAGCGGCATCCACACGATGCCCTCGTTTGTGAAAACAGTTCGTAAACACATAAATCCCACAAGGTTTACAAAGCTTGGTGCCCACACGACACCCACGTTTTAAAAATAGTTTTCGCAAACGGTTTTCTTTGTTTTTCATCGTTCAAAACGGCCAAGTAAGAGAGAACGTAGTATTCATTCAATTATTCAAAAAGAAAGGAAAGAAAAGGGCAACATCCACTTCGACCCCACGGGGGTGTCGCAATCCACAACTAGCTACCATGAATAATAAAAGAAAAGGGAAAGAAGAGTCACTGTATCTGAAGTCACCCATAAATCAGATCAGCACCCTAACGTCCTCACCGGCGCCCTAGCACTCGCCCCTGGACGAACCTGTCACGAAGTGGGAAGTCAGTGACTAGAAATAGCATGATAAGCGTAGTAAACAAAGATAAGGCAAACCACAAACACCGGAGCAACTATCCCTCCCATGCACCTTCCACATTAACCACACCCTGTATCATTACGACATCGGGCACCTTCCCCGATGCCCACCGCCGAGCACCTGCCTCACAAAGCAACATCGGGCACCTTCCCCGATGCCCACCGCCGAGCACCTGCCTCACAAAGCAACATCGGGCACCTTCCCCGATGCCCACCGCCGAGCACCTGCCTCGGCCGCCGAGCACCTGCCTCGACGTCACCGCTCACACCCCCCACCCATGGGGGCCCCCATTCCTAACGCCACCTCCGCGTGGGGTACACGGGTCAACGTACCACTTTTCCGGAAAAGCACACCCTTGCGGTGGCCAAACCGCGGGTGTGCGTGTAGCAAATTTGAGCCTCAGATTGACATTGAGTATCATAACATAACATAACAGGGTTAGTGCATAAACAGAAGGAGACTGACAATTCCACCTTGCCCCAACATGCTATTTCTAACAGTTAAACCCCATTCCCGAAACCCCCGGGAACGTACCCACCTTGTGTGCGTCGTCCTGCGTTCGTCCAGTCCGCGTCTGTGCTCCAGTCGCCCACAGCGTCCCGCACTCCTGAAGGAACATAGGCAAATCGAGACTTAGAAGTCCGAAACTTACAACGACTCCCTACAGCGTGCGGCGGAGTTCTTCGCACGGCACCGGCCCGTGCGACGAACACCCTGCCAGGGCGCAGCCCCGCGCGGCACCAGCCCGCGCGGCGCCCCTCCTGCGGGCGGCCCCGCGCGGCCGAGCGCCGCGCGGGCGCGCGGCCCGCGGTGCGGGGCGACCCCGCGCGGCACCAGCCCGCGCGGGCGCCCCTCCTGCGGGCGGCCCCGCGCGGCCGAGCGCCGCGCGGGCGCGCTGCCCGCGGTGCGGGGCGACCCCGCGCGGCACCAGCCCGCGCGACACCCCTCCTGCGGGCGGCCCCGCGCGGCCGAGCGCCGCGTGGGCGCGCTGCCCGCGGTGCGGGGCGACCCCGCGCGGCACCAGCCCGCGCGGGCGCCCCTCCTGCGGGCGGCCCCGCGCGGCCGAGTGCCGCGCGGGCGCGCTGCCCGCGGTGCGGGGCGGCCCCGCGCGGCACCAGCCCGCGCGGGCGCCCCTCCTGCGGGCGGCCCCGCGCGGCCGAGCGCCGCGCGGGCGCGCGGCCCGCGGTGCGGGGCGGCCCCGCGCGGCACCAGCCCGCGCGGGCGCCCCCCTCCTGCGGCGGCCCCGCGCGGCCGAGCGCCGCGCGGGCGCGCGGCCCGCGGTGCGGGGCGGCCCCGCGCGGCACCAGCCCGCGCGGGCGCCCCCTCCTGCGGGCGGCCCCCGCGCGGCCGAGCGCCGCGCGGGTGCGCGGCCCGCGGTGCGGGGCGGCCCCGCGCGGCACCAGCCCGCGCGGGCGCCCCCTCCTGCGGGCGGCCCCCGCGCGGCCGAGCGCCGCGCGGGCGCGCGGCCCGCGGTGCGGGGCGGCCCCGCGCGGCCGTGCGCCGCGCGGGCGCGTGGCCCGCGGTGCGGGGCGGCCCCGCGCGGCACCAGCCCGCGCGGGCGCCCCTCCTGCGGGCGGCCCCGCGCGGCCGAGCGCCGCGCGGGCGCGCGGCCCGCGGTGCGCGACGGCGCCGGGCCTCCTCCCTCCTCGTGACCAACAAAAGAAAGAAAGAGGGAGATTCCCCCGAACGAAACGCGTCCGACTCACCTTGATGTGCGAAAGAGGAGGAAGAGAGGGATCGTCCGCTTGCCTCCACCGGTCCACCCTTGCGGTGTGCTTGGTTTCTCTTTGCCGGCGGCTACGAGGGAGGAAGAAAAAGAAAAGAGGCGGCCACCAAAAGAAAAATAAGAGGAACCCTAATCCTCTTTCCCTCACGGCTACATATATATACTAAGAGAATTAGGGTTTACCTTAAAAGGTGTGCGGCTGCCAACACGGATCCCGAGGCGTCTAAGGGGGACCCCAACTTCGAGAATTAATTCTGGTCAGACCGGGAGTCGAAAAAATAAACCGATCGCGCCCACGCGCTCCGTTCCGCGAGCTCTACCGCCTAAAATTATTTGCGGGCCCCGACGGTCTGTCCGGAAAAATGCCAAAAATGAGGCCCCCGGTCAGGCATTACAAGAAGAGGGTGACCAGAAGGGTTAAGGAAAAGCCGGGTCTTACACCACTTACCGCTAAAAACAAGTTTCGTCCCCGAAACTTAATCTTCCCCAGCGGCGAACAGGTCCGGGTAGCACTCCCTCATCTTTGACTCGGGTTCCCAAGTTGCCTCACGCTCTTCTTGATTGCTCCAAAGCACCTTTACGTAGGGAATCGTCCGACTACGCAGCTTTTTGTCCTCCCGGGCTAGGATCCGCACTGGTACTTCCGCGAAACTTAGATCCTCCTTGAGTTCAATCGCGGAGGCGTCAAGCACTCGCGATGGGTCGGGGAGGTATTTCCGAAGCATGGATACGTGGAACACATCATGAACGCGGTCAAGGTTCGGCGGTAGGGCGAGGCGGTAGGCTACCGGGCCGATGCGCTCCAGAATCTCAAACGGCCCTATGTACCGCGGGCTCAGCTTGCCCCTCAACCCAAACCGCTTCACCCCCTTCGACGGCGACACCCGCAGTAACACGTGCTCTCCCACCTGGAATTCCAAGTCGCGACGTCTCTGGTCCGCGTAACTCTTTTGCCGGCTCTGGGCGGTCGCCAAACGTCGCCTGATGAGGCGCACCCTTTCCTCTGTCTCGGCCACTAGGTCCGGCCCCAAAAACTTTCTCTCCCCCAGATCGTCCCAGCAGATCGGGGATCTACAGCGTCTGCCGTACAACGCTTCGTACGGCGCCATCTTAATGCTCGCTTGGTAGCTGTTGTTATAAGCGAACTCTGCAAGGGGTAGGTAGCGCGACCATCCGTCTCCCAAATCCAGCACGCACGCCCGAAGCATGTCCTCGAGTATCTGGATCACCCGCTCGGATTGCCCGTCCGTCTGGGGGTGAAAGGCTGAGCTGAAGTGTAACTTGGTCCCCAAGGCTCGTTTAGACTCTTCCAAAAGTTCGAAACGAACCTCGTGTCCCTGTCCGAGGTGATCGTCGTTGGCACCCCGTGCAGCCTTACAATCTCGCTGAGGTAGACCTGTGCCAGCCGGTCACGTGTCCAGGTCGTGTGGATGGGTAGGAAGTGAGCTGACTTCGTTAGCCGATCCACGACAACCCAGATAGCGTCGTGTCCCTGTTGCGAACGGGGGAATCCGGTGACGAAGTCCATTGTGACTTGCTCCCACTTCCATTCGGGCACGGGTAGAGGTTGCAATTTCCCCGCCGGCCGCTGATGCTCGGCTTTCACCTGTTGGCAAATCAAACAGTGAGCCACGAACAGCGTCACATCTCCCTTCAATCTTGGCCACCAGAAGGTCTGTCGGATATCCCGGTACATCTTGGTGCCTCCAGGGTGCGCCACGTAGGGGGCGCAATGTGCTTCAGTCAGGATTTCTTTCTTTAGATCCGGCAGATCGGGCACGCAGATCCGCCCTCGGAACCGAAGGGTGCCGTCCGTTCCCACTGCAAAGTCTCCTTCTTGCTCCGGTGAAATCCTATCTCGTTCCAGCTGTAGCTGCGGATCCGCACCTTGGCCTTCCCGAATCCTCTCCAATAGGGTCGGCGCGACTGTTAGGGTCAACAGTCGCTCAACCGTCCCTGCTGGTACCACTTCCAACCTCAATCGTGAAAATTCCGCGATCAAGTCGTTCTGCTGCGTGATCGCGCCCGCCGAAGTTCCTTCTGCTTGTCCCTTTCGGCTTAGAGCGTCGGCTACCACATTTGCTTTCCCCGGGTGGTACTGGATGGTTAAGTCGTAGTCCTTCAGTAGCTCCAACCACCTCCTCTGCCGTAGGTTAAGCTCCTTCTGGGTGAAAAGGTACTTAAGGCTTTGGTGGTCCGAGAACACGTTGCAATGCACACCGTAGAGGTAGTGCCTCCACAGTTTCAGAACGAAGACCACTGCGGCAAGCTCCAAGTCATGGGTCGGGTAGTTCTGTTCGTAATCCTTGAGTTGTCTTGAAGCATAGGCAATGACTCTTCCTTGCTGCATTAGTACTCCTCCCAGTCCTATTCGCGATGCATCGCAGTAGACTTCGTAGTCTTCTCCAGGGGTTGGTAAGGCAAGCACAGGCGCTCTTGTTAACCGTTTCTTAAGTTCTTCAAAGCTCTCTTGGCATTGGACCGTCCATATGAACTTTACTCCTTTCCGGGTTAGGCGGTTCAGAGGGGTCGCAATCTTCGAGAAACCCTCCACGAAACGTCTGTAGTATCCCGCAAGGCCCAAGAAGCTGCGCACCTCTGTCACTGTGGTCGGCTGGGGCCAGTCGGTCACCGACTCCACCTTCTTGGGATCCACTGCGACTCCTGCTGCTGAAATGATATGCCCTAGAAACCCCACTTCGCGAAGCCAGAATTCGCATTTCTTAAGTTTTGCGAACAGCTCCTGCTCCCTAAGGGTCTGTAGAACAATTCGAAGGTGCTCCTCGTGCTTCTCATCGGTGGTGGAGTAAATCAGGATGTCGTCGATGAAGACCACAACGAACTGATCCAGGAAGGGTCTGAAAACTCGGTTCATCATGTCCATGAACACCGCTGGGGCATTGGTAAGCCCGAACGGCATTACTGTGAACTCGTAATGGCCATACCGAGTCCGGAATGCCGTCTTCGGAATATCCTCGTCTCGAACTCTGAGCTGGTGGTAGCCCGACTGCAGGTCGATTTTTGAAAAGACAGTTGCACCCCGCAGCTGGTCAAAGAGGTCATCAATCCTAGGTAAGGGGTACTTGTTTTTCACTGTGACTTTGTTGATTTCCCGGTAGTCGATGCACAACCGCAAGCTCCCGTCTTTCTTTCGTACAAAGAGTACAGGTGCGCCCCAAGGGGACACACTCGGTCGGATAAACCCCTTGTCCAGAAGGTCCTCTAGCTGCGCCTTAAGTTCCTTCAGCTCCGCGAAGGCCATCCTGTAGGGGGCCTTCGTGATTGGTCGAGTGCCGGGTGGAAGCTCAACGGGAAAGACAACTTCTCGCTCGGGGGGTAATCCAGGTAGTTCGGCCGGAAAAACATCTGGGAAGTCCCTCACCACAGGGATGTCGGGGAGTGCCGTGGAGGATCCGGCGGCCAGGGCCACCGACACCAAGTAGGCCATACACCCGCCCTCTACCAGCTTCCTGGCTCGGGATGCAGGAATCATGGAAGAAAAGGAAACGCTCTTGCAAGCCAAGTACACGTTCTCCGGAAAATCGGGGTACATCAGTCGTACCTCGCGCTTCTCGCAGTCTATGACCGCAAGGTACCACGTGAGCCAATCCATTCCGAGCACTACATCATACTCTTTCAATGGAATGACTACCAGATCCCAGGGGCACGGAAGCCTTCCCATCCATATAGGGCAGGAAGGCACCATGTTGCGTGCCTCCAAGGATCCCCCCGCGGTGTGTACGGTCATCAAACTGGGTAAGGGTCTCAACTCAAAATCATGGGTCAGTGCGAAGTCTCGGGACATAAACGAGAGGGTCGCTCCGGTGTCAAAAAGGGTTCTAGCGCGATAAACAGAAGCAAGAGTGATACCTGCGACGACGTGCTCAGACGGGTGCGTCTCCTGCTGACCCATCGAATAGACGCGGCCTCCAGTTGTTTCTTCACGCTGTTGGTAAGAATGCCCCGAATAGCTGCTGTTTAAAGGTAGTCCATGACGGAAGGGTAGCGCCCGACGCAGAGTCGGGGCGTACGGTCTTCCACCAAATGCGGGCGTTCCCCTCGAGCAAGTGGGCGGCCAGGGGGACCCGCTCATGGTCTTCCATCAATAGGTCCTCGAATAATTTTCTCCATCGTATCCACCCATTTCTCCACAACCCAGGGGTCCGTCGTGTCCCCCTCGAACGTTGGCGGATCGTATTTCTTGAAGTCGGCCAGGTTGGCGCGCACACGGTCTCGCTCGTTTGGTAGGTTCGCCCCCTTGTCCTCGGCTGTGGATCTAGTCCTGGCCATGATCTGAACATTTGCACGAACCAGTTACTCCTAGTTTAAATAAGACGGCACGCCACTAGTGCTGGCACTAGAGGGAGAAAAGAAAAGAACACTAATTCCCTCCCCCCTTTTTCCCCCAACGAGCACTCGCGTTTTATTTATCCCGTGTTCACTTTATTACTCAGTAGCCAGAGTATTGCGCCCGTGGATGTTAGGCCCCGACTGTTGTGGTTAAAGTTTACCTCTCTGATACCATCTAAATCTGTCACGCCCCGGGGGTTCGAATCGCGCGGAAGAGGAGCCACCGATGCCCCTGATTCAGCCATATATTTTTTTTTGTAAAACATTACTCCCCGGCGCGTGCACAGACCCGCCGCATACACAAATTCGCTCTGCAAATGAGCAGAGGCCCCTTTGTATATGCACGGCGTCTCAACTACAAAGTGTCTCACAAGGCGTAGTACATACAATCTCTAACCACATCAGTTGGGGTCTCGTACACATACAACCAAACAATTCACGTGACATTCTAGCATTCACTTAGAGCATAGAGGCCGGTGTTTTGAAAGGATAAATAATCACAAGGTTTTGAAAGCGGCATCCACACGATGCCCTCGTTTGTGAAAACAGTTCGTAAACACATAAATCCCACAAGGTTTACAAAGCTTGGTGCCCACACGACACCCACGTTTTAAAAATAGTTTTCGCAAACGGTTTTCTTTGTTTTTCATCGTTCAAAACGGCCAAGTAAGAGAGAACGTAGTATTCATTCAATTATTCAAAAAGAAAGGAAAGAAAAGGGCAACATCCACTTCGACCCCACGGGGGTGTCGCAATCCACAACTAGCTACCATGAATAATAAAAGAAAAGGGAAAGAAGAGTCACTGTATCTGAAGTCACCCATAAATCAGATCAGCACCCTAACGTCCTCACCGGCGCCCTAGCACTCGCCCCTGGACGAACCTGTCACGAAGTGGGAAGTCAGTGACTAGAAATAGCATGATAAGCGTAGTAAACAAAGATAAGGCAAACCACAAACACCGGAGCAACTATCCCTCCCATGCACCTTCCACATTAACCACACCCTGTATCATTACGACATCGGGCACCTTCCCCGATGCCCACCGCCGAGCACCTACCTCACAAAGCAACATCGGGCACCTTCCCCGATGCCCACCGCCGAGCACCTGCCTCACAAAGCAACATCGGGCACCTTCCCCGATGCCCACCGCCGAGCACCTGCCTCGGCCGCCGAGCACCTGCCTCGACGTCACCGCTCACACCCCCCACCCATGGGGGCCCCCATTCCTAACGCCACCTCCGCGTGGGGTACACGGGTCAACGTACCACTTTTCCGGAAAAGCACACCCTTGCGGTGGCCAAACCGCGGGTGTGCGTGTAGCAAATTTGAGCCTCAGATTGACATTGAGTATCATAACATAACATAACAGGGTTAGTGCATAAACAGAAGGAGACTGACAATTCCACCTTGCCCCAACATGCTATTTCTAACAGTTAAACCCCATTCCCGAAACCCCCGGGAACGTACCCACCTTGTGTGCGTCGTCCTGCGTTCGTCCAGTCCGCGTCTGTGCTCCAGTCGCCCACAGCGTCCCGCACTCCTGAAGGAACATAGGCAAATCGAGACTTAGAAGTCCGAAACTTACAACGACTCCCTACAGCGTGCGGCGGAGTTCTTCGCACGGCACCGGCCCGTGCGACGAACACCCTGCCAGGGCGCAGCCCCGCGCGGCACCAGCCCGCGCGGCGCCCCTCCTGCGGGCGGCCCCGCGCGGCCGAGCGCCGCGCGGGGCGCGCGGCCCGCGGTGCGGGGCGACCCCGCGCGGCACCAGCCCGCGCGGCGCCCCTCCTGCGGGCGGCCCCCGCGCGGCCGAGCGCCGCGTGGGCGCGCTGGCCGCGGTGCGGGGCGACCCCGCGCGGCACCAGCCCGCGCGGGCGCCCCTCCTGCGGGCGGCCCCGCGCGGCCGAGTGCCGCGCGGGGCGCGCTGCCCGCGGTGCGGGGCGGCCCCGCGCGGCACCAGGCCCGCGCGGGCGCCCCTCCTGCGGGCGGCCCCGCGCGGCCGAGCGCCGCGCGGGCGCGCGGCCCGCGGTGCGGGGGCGGCCCCGCGCGGCACCAGCCCGCGCAGGGGCGCCCCCCTCCTGCGGCGGCCCCGCGCGCCGAGCGCCGCGCGGGCGCGCGGCCCGCGGTGCGGGGCGGCCCCGCGCTGGCACCAGCCCGCGCGGGCGCCCCCTCCTGCGGCCGGCCCCCGCTCGGTCGAGCGCCGCGCGGGTGGCGCGGCACCCGCTGTGCGGGGCGGCCCCGCGCGGCACCAGCCCGCGCGGGCGGCCCCCTCCTGCGGGCGGCCCCCGCGCGGCCGAGCGCCGCGCGGGCTGCGCGGCCCGCGGTGCGGGGCGGCCCCGCGCGAGGCCGTGCCCGCGCTGGCGCGCGGCCCGCGGTGCGGGGCGGGCCCCGCGCTGGCCGTGCGCCGCGCGGGCGCGCGGCCCGCGGTGCGGGGCGGCCCGCGCGTGCACCACCCGCGCGGGCGCCCCTCCTGCGGGCGGCCCCGCGCGGCCGAGCGCCGCGCGGGCGCGCGGCCCGCGGTGCGCGACGGCGCCGGGCCTCCTCCCTCCTCGTGACCAACAAAAGAAAGAAAGAGGGAGATTCCCCCGAACGAAACGCGTCCGACTCACCTTGATGTGCGAAAGAGGAGGAAGAGAGGGATCGTCCGCTTGCCTCCACCGGTCCACCCTTGCGGTGTGCTTGGTTTCTCTTTGCCGGCGGCTACGAGGGAGGAAGAAAAAGAAAAGAGGCGGCCACCAAAAGAAAAATAAGAGGAACCCTAATCCTCTTTCCCTCACGGCTACATATATATACTAAGAGAATTAGGGTTTACCTTAAAAGGTGTGCGGCTGCCAACACGGATCCCGAGGCGTCTAAGGGGGACCCCAACTTCGAGAATTAATTCTGGTCAGACCGGGAGTCGGAAAAATAAACCGATCGCGCCCACGCGCTCCGTTCCGCGAGCTCTACCGCCTAAAATTATTTGCGGGCCCCGACGGTCTGTCCGGAAAAATGCCAAAAATGAGGCCCCCGGTCAGGCATTACAAGAAGAGGGTGACCAGAAGGGTTAAGGAAAAGCCGGGTCTTACACCCTTACTTTTGAGAGTTTGTGTTGAGCGAACTTTGTAGTGAGGTATAGAGTTGTATTTATTTTCTACTGCTCGAGAGACTTTTGTACTTTTGGTGAGGACTTGTGTTGTATATAGTTTTATTTCTAGCAGTTTTACTTTCAGCTCTGATATCTGCATAGTATAGATGCTCTTTTGCAGGTTAGTCGCTTCGTCTATACGGGGCTTCCCGTATGGGCGGCGGATCTGTTGGCGAGCCCGGGTCGCAGTTTCGACGCCGGGGCGTGACAGATTAGGTGGTATCAGAGCCTAGGTTGTAGGTCATTGTGGACTTAGAAACCCTAGGCTTGTGGTTGGACATTAGGATGACTACGTGAGAGTCGTGACTGTTAGCGAGAGTCCTGATTGAGTTTGATACCTCTCCCAAGGGGTGGGATGAGTGACTGGCATGTTTATTCTCCTAAGTGATTATGTTGGCTGCAGACAACATAATGCTAGGGAATGGATGACATGTCTTAGACTTTCGCTGGATTGGGTCGTGTATTGTTTGGTACTGTCCTGATGTTTCCATGTGTGTTGTAGGTGGGCACGATGCCTCCCCGACGCAGGGTACAGACGCGTTCTCAGCCTTTTCCCTCCGATGAGCCTGGGCAGGAGGAGCCAGCACAGGGTCAGCAGAGTGAGGTGCAGGAGCTTCGGGCTCAGTTGGCCCAGTTGTCTGAGGCGGTGCAGCGCCAGGAGGAGGCTTCTCAGCGCCAGGAGGAGGCTTCCCGGCGCCAGGAGGAGGCCTTTGGTCGGATGACGCTTCTTTTAGAGCAGAGGACGCAGCCTGTGGTAGCACCCCCTGTGAGTTCGCCTGTGCCTTCTTCGCCAGCTGTGGCGCCCCCTTTGGTTCCGTCAGCGCCGGCTATTCCTGTCGAGCCGGTTTCTAGCATACCGCCGCCTGGGTCGGTGGGACCTTTGTCTTCGGCTGAGCAGAGTGCGGTGGTGGATCTGTTGATGAGGTTCCGCCGGTTTGATCCACCCCGTTTTTCTGGTATGAGTGCTGAGCCGTGGGAGGCAGAGTCTTGGATCACGGCCATGGAGCGTCATTTTGAGAGTTTGTTCGTTGAGGATCGATTTCGGGTCTTTTTGGCTACACACTACTTGGAGGGCAACGCCGAGGCTTGGTGGCGGCGTGTGCGGCCTGCTGGTCCGCCTGGGACGCAGATTATTCCCTGGGCGGAGTTCCGCAGACTTCTTTTAGGGGCCTTCTTTCCTGAGAGTGTTCGCCAGAGATTGGAGGAGCAGCTGAGAAATCTCCGCCAGGGAGATCGGCCCGTGAATGCATACATAGCCGAATTCAATCAGCTGTTGGCTAGTATGCCTCACGTGGCTAGGGACGAGTCTCACCGGATCTACATGTTCGAGCGGGGGCTGCGCCGGGATATTTATCAGCTTGTTCGCTCCTGCAGATTACAGACTTGGAGGCATCGATGGAGCAGGCGTTATATGTTGAGTCTGGAGAGGCAGTGATGTCAGAGGTGGCTCTAGCCCCCGTAGTGATTCCTGGGCGAAGCGCCCAGCACCGGGTGATGAGGGTCAGACGAGCGGGCAGGGACCTCCGAGACCTCCACGATCTCATCCCTGAGGGTCGTGGGTTTCGTAGGCGCCGGAGATCTGGTGAGCCCCAGCAGCAGCATCAGCGGTATCGGCAGCAGCGGCAGGAGCGGTGTGTCATCTGTGGCGGGCCTCATCCACCGTCACAGTGTGATCAGAGACAGGGGCGGTGTTTCCTCTGTGGAGAGTTGGGACATTTCCGCGCAGCTTGCCCCCAGGCCATTTTGTCAGTGCGGCCGATTGCGACAGCACCCCCCTTGCCCATCCATGCAGCGGGAACCCCTCCGGCACACCAGCGGATAGAGTGGGCCACGACGTCGGGACAGACGGGACGACGACCTGCAGCACCCAGCGGACGGGTTTATGCAGCCCTGTTGGAGGACACCCCGGCAGCGGATCTTGCCGTGGCAGGTATGATTTTATTTCAGTTAGCCGAGTTGAGCATTTTGTTACCGCTGCATTCTTCTGCTTTATTAGTTGAGTATCTGCATCGGCGTCCTTGCATGGGTATGGGTTAGGAATTTCTGCTACATGTTTTAGCGATTGGATTCTTCCCAGTATCCTACGAGTAGAGGAGGATCGCAGTGTATGATCAGTGCCGTCGAGACTTGGGACTTCGCCTGCCGATGTAGCGATTCTATGACAGCTCCAGGACTTGGATTGAGCACACAAGTTGGACTGGTTGGTGCGGTGCTGTGCTACGACTGATAATGGAATGAGAATAGTTACCCGTCTGCGAGTTGGACTGGAGGAGGTCATTTTTCTCGGGATGCTGGCATATCCTCCCAACAGCATGGGCTTCAGCGACTGTGGACAGACGCCACCTCGGGAGCAGACGTGATGTTAGGACTAGTGGTTATGTCCTTAGGAGTCTCGGTTAGTGATAGCTTTCTTTTGTGGCCACAGTAGGAACGACACCAACACTTCTCCCCCTTTTCTCACCTTGTACTGAAATTTACGAACAGGACGAAAACTTCGAAAGATTGCTCCAGAAATGGAGACAGTGCCCGAACCTGTTCTTGTTTGATTGGGGCGAAGGCTCTGATTTTTCGAAATTTTCGGACTTTTCGCTAATTTCAGCTGTTTTCTAATCGAGGGTTGGAGTTGATGACTTTCCTGCTGTGGAGCCGTATCTTTCTTGTTAGTTTAGTGTTGCGTTCTTGGTTGTTTTGATTGTTTTGGTTTTATTGTTGTGGCGTGTTTTTGTTTCGGGGACGAAACTTCCTTTTAGTGGGGGAGGATGTAGGACCCCCGAACCCCATGCAGCATTTTTCCGATGGATCCACTGTTAGAACACCTGTTGTTGGTGTATCTGGCCCATGGTGCATCAATGGGATGCCACAGATGGACCCTGTAAGGTTTTATTAGCTGTGTTGGCTTTCGGCTGGGTTTGCCGAAATTTTGAAAAAGAATTAGGCCAAACAGACGGCGGAAATGGGTTCAGCACAGAAAAACGCTTGAAAATGGCTTTTTGTTTGCCAAATTCTGAGTCCGGATGCCCAAAAACGGAACTCCCGGAAAATTTACTGGATTTCTGGTGCATGGGGGAGCCGTGGACCGGCGGGGGTGCCACGTGGCAGGCTCGGATTGGCCGGCGCATGCGGCCGGGTCCACGGAGTGCAAGGGTAAGGACCGGGGTGCACCGCGGGGCGCGTGGACCGGGGGCGTGCCACGTGGCAGCGCCTGACTGGGCGGCTCAGGTGCGCTCGGGTCCGCGGGTGCGTGCGGGAGGCGTGGACCGGGGCGCGCCACGGGCGGCACCCGGTTGGCAGGCGCTTGAGCGCGCGGTCCACGCAGCGCGCGGGGCAGGTGGCAGTACGCGGGGCAGGCGCGGGCTACGTCGGCGGTGCCACGTGGCGCCCGCTGATTCGCGGGCGCCACCTACCGCGTTGACGCGGGCAGGGACACGTGGCGCTCCCCGCGGCGGCTTGCACGGCTGCGGCGTGTTCGGGGGACACGTGGCGGGCGCCGGCGCGGGTCGGACCAAGCAGGCGTCCGGCTGGATCCCGTGTGCGGGCTGGCCGGGCCGGGCCGCACTGTGCGCGCCCGAAACCGGCCGGGCCGCACTGTGCGCGCCCGAATCCGGGCTGGGCCACACTGTAGCCGCCCGAATCTTGGGACAATTTCGGTATTATCCGAATTGTTTCTTTGGGCCTATTAATAGGCAGCCGAGCCCTCTTTGCAGCCCTTTTTCTCCCTGTCTGTGCAAGATCTCCCCGAGCTTCCTCTTGATGAATTTTTCCTCTCTTAATCCTTGATCTTCCTGCGGAGTTTAAGAATTTTTGGAGGCTCGAAACCCGAGGTTTCAGATTTTTCTTGGCGCGGCGCGACGCTCTTTCTTCGGTGTTTCTTCCGTCGCTCTTCGGTGTACGAGCTCCCCCGACCTATTCCGACCATCTTTTCAAGCGATTTCTTCGCTGCTGGATTTGTAACAGGTGAGGCTACGATTTTGGGTTGCACATTTTCAGATTTCACGTTTTTCGAGGTGTTTTCTCGTGCTCATTGGGACCCTTTTTGCTGTGAGATTTTGGTGAGGGCAGCACCTTCTTTTGAGGAGATCTTCGCGCACGAGTCTCGGATCAAGACGTGCTTATAGACTTTTTTCATCTACTCGACGCGAGGATCATCGTGGATTTTTCTTGGAATTTTTGGAGACCTTCCCGAAGGTATACACTTTTCTTTTATCTGTACAAGAGTTTACAGTTGAATGGTTTTGGGATTGTGCGCACCGATACTGTGGAATTTGTAACTTGGCCTACGGTGCTCGGAATTGGACGTGCAGGTACCCGTTTCGAAGCTATCGGCGCGAGGATCGCTGTGGTATTTTTATCAGAATTTTGGAGTTCGTTTTATAGGTGAAAATTTTGCAGTAAGTGGACTGTTCCCAGCAGATTTGTAAAACCTGGATTTTATTGGATTTAAAGTGTAACTGTAGCCTTATGTTGTACCCAGGAGGGATTGTGGACTGTGCTGGACCTGTTGGACCTAGAGTGGTTATTTTCCTGGTTTTCTCAGCTGTACGACTCCGGACAGTTAGCGTCTTCAGGTGGGTGGCTTGCTTTCAAGATCTATGGACTGTGCTCTAATTCTATTGATATAGAATCATGCATGATAGTGATTGGACTTGGGGTAGCATGCTAGAGTGTAGGAATTGTTGATCCTTGTTTATCTGTCGATCTTGTGATCTCTTGCTTCCTACTATCATGTTAAATATTTGTTATGTTGGAACCTGACCTAGCACCCCCGTCATATGTTGCATGTGTAACCAGACCAGTAGAAAACCCTCACTTGGGCTAGGGTTATTTATGTTTAGACATCCACACTTTATATCGCATTCCTGGACTTAGTGTTATCCTCGCCCGGGTAGTGGGCCGAGCGGTCGGGACTTCTCTATAGTGTGGGATGCATTTGCACTCGTGCTTGGGAGCAGAGTGGAGTCTGGTAGATGTAGTGGTTCGCTTGTCTGTATCGGGAACCGTTTGGGGTAAACGGTGGACCCGAGAGATCTTGTTTTCCCCTGTTTGGGTCGTCGCCACTGTGTTAGTGGCAGTAGTTTACTAGTGTTAGCCGGACCTAGAACCCAGAACCCTTTTCGACATACACATGATTTTAGTCTACCAATGTTTTCTTCCAAACATCGAAGGGCCGCTGGAGTCTGTTCTTATTTGATTGGACAAAGGCATCAGCCCTTCGGGGTTGGGTAAAACAACTTGTTTTCTAACTGTTTTTCTAAAAAGAACTAAAATCATTAAATATGGATTTTTTCCAGATCAAATTAGTTTTCAATAACAAATGTCACCTTTTTCCCGTTAATCTCCCCACTCGAAAGGATTCGAGTGGTCTAGGTTCTAGGGGCCGTTCCTCTGTCGGGACGAAAGCCACGGGGGCCGAGCCTGGAACCTATCTTGTTTGATAGCGTTGTAGGTGTAGGTCTCCCGGGGACTTTCGGGCCCTGTTGGTGTCTTCTGCGAGTTGTACTGTGTTTTGCTTTCCCGAACTATAAGGGATCGGGAACCTTCGATAGTCGGAGCCTAGAGTCTGTTCTTGTTTGATAGGGTTCTTAGCACCGGTCTATCGGTGTTCCGAACCTTATGGTGTCAGTTCTTTCTGGAGAGTTTAGTGTTCTGTTGTGGGAGCCGTCTGGTGGACGGTGGCCCCAGCTGTGTGACTTCCAGCTTGTGGTTGAGAGTTGGTGTTGTTGGTCGATCTTGTTGATCGTGGTTTGGACTATAGCCTGCATGAGCCATATTTGAGCTCGACAGAGATACGCGGATACTTTCCTCGGTGGGGTCGCTCCCCTCGAGAGCCACTCCGGAGTTGGGCCTGTTACTTGCTATCGCGACTTGTCGACGCCGTCCCTCTGACTGGCCCAGTTAGCGGCAGTCACGGACACCCTACGGTAGACCCGTCCTGTTGAGGATGTGCGGCAGTAGGTGGGCGCAGGTTTGACTGGACCCTTTGAGGCAGTCAGTTTAGATTTGGTGAGTTTACTGTGTGTGTTAGTAGATGCATCATGTTTCATCTGTTCCTTTTCTTGAGCATCTAGATAGAGGCATAGTAGCTGTAGAGTTACTTTTCCAGCCCTTTCATTTCAGTTTTATATTGTTACTTTATGCCTCTAGTAGACTTAGTGGGCAGTCCGTCGGGCTTGTTGGCGGCACCCACTGAGAACTACTTGGGACGTAGTTCTCACACCCGTCGTGGTGTTTTTTCCCCCCAGGGACTTCTACTCCGGTTCCTGCTGCTCCTGTTGCTGCTGCTCTTCTTCAGATCGAGGTAAGGGAGTCGCGAGATAGATCCCTCCAGTCGTCGTCCAGAAAGTAGACGTACCCCCCTTACTTTTGAGAGTTTGTGTTGAGGCGACTTTGTAGTGAGGTATAGAGTGTATTTTATTTTCTACTGCTCGAGAGACTTTGTACTTTTGGTGAGGACTTGTGTTGTATATAGTTTTTATTTCTAGTCAGCAGTTTTACTTTCAGCTCTGATATCTGCATTATAGATGGCTCTTTTGCAGGTTAGTCGCTTCGTCTAACGGGGCTCCCGTATGGGGGCGGATCTGTTGGCGAGCCCGGGTCGCAGTTTCGACGCCGGGCGTGACAGATAAACCTAACCCTCTCTGATACCAATTGTAGGTTTTTTATAGGATCCACAAGGATCTAAATAGGTACTATCAACAACTAGAGGGGGGTGAATAGGTGTAATACTTATAAAACAAATCTCAGTGCAAAATAAAAACAATGCGGAAAATAAAACAGCACACCGAGATATACGTGGAAACTCCAATCCAGGAGAAAAACCACGGGACCAACACGCAATAACAATCCACTAAGAATAGAAGAATAACAAGGTGATTACCGACTCCACGGACTCAACCCCTCCTTCAGCTTCTTCGGACCTTGCGCTGACCGGTTGGATGTCCACGCAATAACAATCCACTAAGAAAAGAAGAATAACAAGGTGATTACCGTCTCCACGGATTTAACCCCTCCTTCAATTTCTTCGACCTTGCGCTCCACGATTTTGCACTCCACTGCACACGTTCGAATCCACGAACGCCACTCGAATCCACGAGCACACGTTTCGAATCCACGAAACGCCTTTAGCACACCGAATCCACGATGCCACGTCGAATCCACGACGCAAACTCAGTCGATAAGAATATTGACTTCGATGGTGATCCTTTGCTTAGATTATCAATGAAGATCCGTAGAAAAATCTCTAAGCAAAGATTAGATCAATTCGACAAAAGATATGTTCTTGAAAGAACCGTCGAATTGACCTAAAGAGGCTATAAAGAAGAACGATAAAAACCTAGCCTCTAGGTTGCTCTCAAGTGTTTTATAATTAATCGGCCGAGCTCCCACGTTTTTGAGAAACCCTAAATGTCTATTTATAGTTTAGAAACCTTTGGAAAGAGATAAGAATCAAAAACTTACCTTATCTGGAAATTTTCAGGACGGCGATCCGGATCGGATTTACTGCGATCCGGATCGTCGTAACGCGATATGACGATTCCAGAAACCAAGGGTTCGGGATCCGGATTGCAGCTTGCCGATCCGGATCGTTCATGAATTTCAGCAACATCCAACATTCGGGATCCGGATCGAAAGGCTTGGATCCGGATTGAATTTGCATGAAATAATACCTTCGGGATCCGGATTGGATCATCTGATCCGGATCCTGAACATGCCCCATGTCAGTTTTTGATTTTTATGCAATTAAAAATTCATCCAAGTGTTTCTACACTATAAGAAAGTATTCGGATCACCAAAATTATTTAGTTAAACCATACCTGATCCTTTTGAATACTTTCTTCTTGAGATTGATGTAACTGATCCACAATTCTTCAACTTCAATCTTCAAACTCAAGACACTGAGTGTCAACTTGAGCTCTTGTTGAATCTTCTCTAAGTCTTTGATTGCTGATTGACAATTTGATCCCTTTAAGACTCCGACTCAACTCACTGACTTGACTCACGAAATATGCCAACACCAAAATGCCGTAACAAGCTAGTGCGGTCCTACGTGGCAGCCGCTGATTGGCTCCATTGGTCTGTGGTCGCGGTTCCACTGGTCCGGACACTGTCATCCCCTTGTTGCCTACCGAAGGTGACGTGGCGCCTTGCTTCCGCGGCGTGTACGCGTGGACGCGGGGCCTGGTTACTGTCAGCAGCCCGAAAACCATTTCGGGCGCCCGGAAGTTGCGCCCGAATCTGTGATTTCGCCTATAAAGGGCACGAATCGCCCCATTTCTTCTCTTTTCTCCGTTTTGCTCCACAGAGAGGCTAATGG
>JAQNDB010000290.1:0-48424 GCA_029204045.2 Tillandsia leiboldiana
CGGGGTACATCAGTCGTACCTCGCGCTTCTCGCAGTCTATGACCGCAAGGTACCACGTGAGCCAATCCATTCCGGAGCACTACATCATACTCTTTCAATGGAATGACTACCAGATCCCAGGGGCACGGAGCCTTCCCATCCATATAGAGGAGGAAGGCACCATGTTGCGTGCCTCCAAGGATCCCCCCGCGGTGTGTACGCTCATCAAAACTGGGTAGGGTCTCACTCAAAATCATGGGTCAGTGCCGAAGTCTCGGGACATAAACGAGAGGGTCGCTCCGGTGTCAAAAAGGGTTCTAGAGCGGTAAACGAAGCAAGAGTGATACCTGTGACGACGTGCTCAGACGGTCGGCGTTCCTGCTGACCCCATCGAATAGCCGCGGACCCTCCAGTTGGTTTCTTCCACGCTGTTGGTAAAGAACGCCCCCGAATAGCTGCGTTTAAAGGTAGTCCATGACGGAAGGGTAGATACTGCCCGACGCCAGAGTCGCGGACCCCGTACCCCCAACGCGTAATCTCCACCAAACTGCGGCGTTCCCTCGAGCAAGTGGGCGGCCAGGGACCCGCTCATGGTTTCCATCATAGGTCCTCGAATAATTTCTCCATCGTATCCACCCATTTCTCCACAACCCAGGGGTCGTCGTGTCCCCCTCGAACGGTTGGCGGATCGTATTTCTTGAAGTCGGCCAGGTTGGCGCGCACACGCCGTTCGCCGTTTGGTAGGTTGCCCCCTGTCCTCGGCTGTGGATCTAGTCCTGGCCATGATCTGAACATTGCACGAACCAGTTACTCCTAGTTTAAATAGACGGCACGCCCTAGTGCTGGCACTACAGGGAGAAAGAAAGAAAAACACTAATTCCCTCCCCCCTTTTTCCCCCCACGAGCAATCGCGTTTTATTTTCCGTGTTCACTTTTATTACCAGTAGCCAGAGTATTGCGCCCGTGGATGTAGGCCCCGAATGTTGTGGTAAAAGTTACCTCTCTGATACCATCTTAATCTGTCCCGCCCCGGGGGTTAGAATCGCGCGGAAGAGGAGCCCCGAGATGCCCTGATTCAGCCATAAATATTTTTTGTAAAACATTTACTCCCCGGCGCGTGCACAACCGCCGCATACACAAATTCGCTCTGCAAATTAGCATAGGCCCCTTTGTAGTGCACGGCGTCTCAACTACAAAGTGTCTCACAAGCGCGTAGTACATACCATCTCTAACCAATAGTTGGGTGGGTCTGTACCACATACAACCAACCATTCCACGTGACATTCTATTCTAAGCATCCCCCAGCATCTTTCTCAGGCCACGGATGCCCTTTTTTGAACAGGTATAACATAATCAAAGGTTTTGAAAGCGGCATCCACAACATGCCCTCGCTGTGCGTGAAAACACCGTCAGGTAAACAATACATCCCACAAGGTTTATAAAAGATTGGTCACACACGCACCCACAGTTTTAAAAATAGTTTGCGCAACAGCGCCTTTTTCTTTGTTTTTATCGTTCAAACGCCCAAGTAAGAGAGAACGTAGTATTAATTCAAAATTATTCAAAAGAAAGGAAAGAAAAGGGCAACATCCACTTCGACCCCACGGGGGTGTCGCCAATCCCAACTAGCTACCATGAATAAATAAAAAAAAGGGAAAGAAGAGTCACTGTATCTGAAGTCACCCCATAAATCAGATCAGCACCCTAACGTCCTCACCGGCGCCCTAGCACTCGCCCCTGACGAACCTGTCACGAAGTGGGAAGTCAGTGACTAGAAATAGCATGATAAGCGTAGTAAACAAAGATAAGGCAAACCACAAACACCGGAGCAACTATCCTCCCATGCACCTTCCACCTTAACCACACCCTGTATCATGAGCCATCGGGCACCTTCCCCACCCCCCCCGATGCCCACCGCCGAGCACCTGCCTCACAAAGCAACATCGGGCACCTTCCCCGATGCCCACCGCCGAGCACCTGCCTCGGCCGCCGAGCACCTGCCTCGACGTCACCGCTCCCACCCCCCCACCCATGGGGGCCCCCCATTCCTAACGCCACCTTCGCGTGGGGTACACGGGTCAACGTACCACTTTTCCCCGGAAAAGCACACCCTTGCGGTGGCCAAACCGCGGGTGTGCGTGTAGCAAATTTGAGCCTCAGATTGACATTGAGTATCATAACATAACATAACAGGGTTAGTGCATAAAACGAAGGATACTGACAATTCCACCTTGCCCCAACATGCTTTTCTAACAGTTAAACCCCATTCCCGAAACCCCCGGGAACGTACCCACCTTGTGTGCGTGTCCTGCGTTCGTCCAGTCCGCGTCTGTGCTCAAGTCGCCCACAGCGTCCCGCCATCCTGAAGGAACATAGGCAAATCGAGACTTAGAAGTCCGAAACTTACAATGACTCCCTACAGCGTGCGCGGAGTTCTTCGCACGGCACCGGCCCGTGCGACGAACACCCTGCCAGGGCGCCAGGCCCCCGCGTCGCCCCGGCACCGCCGCCCGCCGGCGCCCTCTGCTGGGGGCGGCCCGCGCGGCCGAGCGCCATGCGGGCGCGCGGCCCGCGGTGCGGGGCGACCCCCCGCGCGGCACCAGCCCGCGCGGGCGCCCCTCCTGCGGGCGGCCCCGCGCGGCGAGCGCGCGCGGGCGCGCTGCCCGCCGGTGCGGGGCGGACCCCTGCGCCCCCTCGGCACCCGCCCGCGCGGCGCCCCTCCTGCGGGCGGCCCGCGCGCGGCCGAGCGCCGCGTGGGCGCGCTGCCGCGGTGCGGGGCGACCCCCGCGCGGCACCAGCCCCGCCGCGGGCGCCCCTCCTGCGGGCGGGCCCCGCGCCGCGCCGCGTGCGCGCGGGCGCGCTGCCCGCGGTGCGGGGCGGCCCCGCGCGCGGCACCAGCCCGCGCGGCGCCCTCTGCGGGGCGGCCCGCGCAGGCCGAGCGCCCGCGCTTGGGCGAGGGCCGCGGTGCGGGGCGGCCCCGCGCGGCACCAGCCCGCGCGGGCGCCCCCTCCTGCGGCGGGCCACGCGCTGGCCGAGCGCCGCAGCGGGCGCGCGGCGCCCGCGGTGCGGGGCGGCCCCGCGCGGAACCAGACCGCGCGGGCGCCCCCTCCTGGGGCGGCCACCCCGCGCGGCCGAGCGCCGCGCGGGTGCGCGGCCCGCGGTGCGGGGGCGGCCCCGCGCGGCATCCCCCCCGGCACCAGAGCGCGGGCGCCCCCTCTGCGGGCGGCCCCCGCGCGGCGAGCGCCGCCGCGCGGCGCGCGGCCCCGGTGCGGGGCGGCCCCCGCGCGGCCGGCGCCGCCGCTGGGCGCGTGGCCAGCCGGTGCGGGGCGCCACGCGCGGCACCAGCCCGCGCGGGCGCCCCTCCTGCGGGCGGCCCCGCGCGGGCTCCGATGCGCCGCGCTGGGGCGCGCGGCCCGCGGTGTGCGCGACGGCCGGGCCTCCTCCCTCCTCGTGACCAACAAAAAAAGAAAGAAGAGGGAGATTCCCGAACGAAACGCGTCCGACTCACCTTGATGTGCGAAAGAGGAGGAAGAGAGGGATCGTCCGCTTGCCTCCACCGGTCCACCCTTGCGGGTGTGCTTGGTTTCTCTTTGCCGGCGGCTACGAGGGAGGAAGAAAAAGGAAAGAGGCGGCCACCCAAAGAAAAATAAGAGGAACCCTAATCCTCTTTCCCTCACGGCTACATATATATACTAAGAGAATTAGGGTTTACTTAAAAGGTGTGCGGCTGCCACACGGATCCCGAGGCGTCTAAGGGGGACCCCAACTTCGAGAATTAATTCTGGTCAGACCGGGAGTCGAAAAATAAACCGATCGCGCCCACGCGCTCCGTTTCCGCGAGCTCTACCGCCTAAAATATTGCGGGCCCCGACGGTCTGTCCGGAAAAATGCCAAAAATGAGGGCCCCGGTCAGGCATTACAAGAAAGGTGACAGAAGGGTTAAGGGAAAGCGGAGGGTCTTACATTTTCACTCTCCTAACATTTCGTAGTCTTACTACATTTTGGCTTTGTTTTGTGACAAAAGGGGGAGAGAGTTAGAGAGAACTTTGAAACAATGTTGACTGCATGAAACATCAAGGTAAGTGAACATGTTTGATGTGAAAACTGGATGAATATCAAGGTAAGTATTACTCCAACTTGCATTCTCAACTTGAGGTTTTTCAAGCTGTATGAATGCATGCCGCGACTACTATTTGCTAACTATTTGGCATGTATAAACTAACAAGTTGATGTTCACTAACAAGTTTGTGACATTGGTTTTGGATTGCATAAAAGGTATGTTGGTTCTTAACTCTGATCAATTACATATCTATATATATATTGTTTGGTCACAAACATGTTCATGACATTGGTTTTTACGTGCAAAGAAGATATGTTGGTGTTTTTTTTTTTTTTTTAACTATGATCAGTTTACATATCTGATATAAATGTCATGGTAAGTATAAATGAGTTTAAACTTCATCTCTGTTTGTGGTTTTGAATACTACAAATTTTGAGGTATCTAACGATTCTTTTGTCAAGAATGATTTCTTTTTGCAGAGAGTACAGATGTCTAAGTTTAGAGTCTGTTTTAGGAGTTTAACTCATGTATTGTATTTGGGATCTCCATTGTAAATTTTTGTTGTATGGTGATAGCACAAAAATATCTTTTGAATTTTCTTTAGTGGATCTGTGTTTTGTCACGAAACCGCCAAAGGGGGAGATTGTTACGGAATTTGAGTTGGCGTAGTTTCGTGAAAGTCCTCAATGTCTTGAAGATGAAGGTGAAGAAAGTTGGATCGTTTAACTCAATCTCAAGAAAGAAGAATTCAAAAAGGATCAGGTATGTTTAACTAAAGAATTTGTGTGATCCGAATACTTCTTGTAGTGTAGAAACACTTGGAAGAATCTTTCATTGCATAAAAAATCAAAACTGGACTTGGGACATGTTCAGGATCCGGATCAGGCTGTTCGATCCGGATCCCGAAGGTGGTTCGTTCATACATCGTCGCAATCCGGATTGTAGTCTCTTGATCCGGATCCCGAACGTTGAGTTTACATCTACCTTGAACGATCGGATCTTGCTTCGCAATCGGATCCCGACGTTGATGTTTGGTGAACTGTATGAAGATCCGGATCGTAGTCACAGATCCGGATCCCGAACCTTTGTTTTTTCTGGAATTGGCTGTTCGTTATGACGATCCGGATCTCAGTATCACGATCCAGTGATCGCCGTCCGTAAAATTCCAGATAATGGCCGGTTTTGATTCTTATCTCCTTCCTAGGGTTTCTAACCTATAAATAGACCCTATGTCTTCTTTCTAGGGTCAATCCACATAGCCGTCATTTTCATATCATCATATACGGCTATAGATCCACATATAGAGAAGAAAGGAAATCCTTAGAGAATACTCTATGTTTCTTCATCTATATTGATTAGTTTTGATTCTAGGTTTTCATACTCACAACTTGAGTTGAATCAAACTATGAATAGCTTAGATGGTATTTCCGATATATCTTTGATCAAGTATTCGGCGGATCATCCACCACCCAAAAACAACGATTACCCCAAAATCGGCGCGTGGATTCGCGTGTCCTTGTGGATTCAAGGTTCATTCGCTCTCGTGGATTCGGAGCGAGGCACGTTAGTGGATTCGAAGGGTGCTATTGGGGTGAAGACCGTGGATTCGGTCGGACGTCGTGGATTCGCGTTGGACGCCGTGGATTCGGCGTTGGGCGCAGATCGTGGATTCGAGAAGCGTCTGGAGCCTGAGCGGAGAAGATCCTCTAGGAGCGTTAGAAAAGGTTGGGTCGTAGTGTGTACGGTAAATCACCTTGTACGTGTTTTAATTCTAGTGGATTTCTGCCGTGTTATCGGTCCCTGGTTTTTTACTTCCGTGTGATGGAGTTTTCCACGTAAAATCTGCGAGGTTATTTTCATTTCCGCATGAGGGTTTTTATCGCACGATTTTGAGTGTTTATACGTTACACCTATTCACCCCCCTCTAGGTGTTTCTTCCCCTATTTAGATCCGTATTATATACGACCCAACAAAAGCTGATACTTTTGATTCTTTTCACGAGATCTGCCTTCGTATTATGATTGAAAAGAATGAAAAGATCATTCGTGTTAGAAGTGATAGAGGTGGAGAATTCATTAATTCAAAATTCATTGACTTTTGTACTTCAAACGGTATTAAGCATGAATTCTCTGCACCCTATACACCTCAACAGAATGGTGTTGTCGAGCGCAAGAACAGGGTTGTTCAAGAGATGGCGCGTGTGATGCTTCATAGCCGGAATTTACCGCTACATTTTTGGGCTGAAGCTGTGAACACGCTTGTCTATGTCATTAATCGTGTGTTCTTGCACCCCGGGAACGTTAAATACACCATATGAACTATGGTGTGGTAGAAAACCCAACATCAAATATTTTCGTATCTTCGGGAGTCGGTGTTACATTTTACGTGACCGTGAAAATCTTGGAAAGTTTGACTCACGAAGTGACGAAGGAATTTTCTTGGGGTATTCTACTAATAGTAGAGCATATCGAGTATTTAACTTGGAATCTAAGACGATCATAGAATCCATAAATGTTAAAGTAGATGAAGCTTTTCACTTTGCATCTGAAAAATCTACCCTCGATATTTCTCTAGATGATGATACTCCTGCTGTTGCATCTTCTCATAATAATACTTCCAATATTAATGATGCATCTAATGGTTCTTCAAGTTTGTCTAATGTGCAGGAATCATCTCATATATCTCCGAGTACTCCGTTTCAACAAACGCTACGAATCTCCAAGGATCATCCGGAATCGAATATTATTGGAGATCCACAAGAAGGAGTTAGAACTCGGAGGCAGTTGGTTTGTGGATTCGCTTGCTACGTATCTTTAATCGAACCAAAGAACATAGATGAAGCTCTTCAGGATGACTACTGGATTAAAGCAATGCAGGAAGAGCTCCATCAATTTTGAGCGAAACAAAGTCTGGGAATTAACGAAGCCTCCACAGCAACACAATGTGATAGGTACCAAATGGATCTTCAAGAACAAGAAAAATGAGAATGGTACTATCATCAGGAACAAGGCACGATTAGTTGCTCAAGGCTACTCTCAAGTAGAAGGTATAGACTTTGACGAAACATTCGCCCCTGTAGCTAGACTCGAGTCCATTCGTATACTGTTTGCTATTGCTTGTCATTTTAAAATCAAATTATTTCAAATGGACGTTAAGAGCGCATTTCTAAATGGGTTTTTTAAATGAGAAAGTTTATGTGGCTCAACCGAAAGGTTTTGTAGACCATAAACAACCTAACCATATTTTTCGTTTGAAAAAGGCTCTTTACGGTCTGAAACAAGCACCGCGAGCATGGTACGAAAGGTTGACAAAGCACCTTTTGGAGAAGGGCTACACTCGAGGGGGAGCTGATAGGACTCTCTTTGTGAAGCATTATCAAAACAATTTCATTGTAGCACAAATCTATGTCGATGACATTGTATTTGGCGCAACAAGAGATAATGATGCTTCTAAATTCGCGGAGGACCATGGAAAGCGAATTTGAGATGTCCATGATGGGCGAATTGACTTATTTCCTTGGATTGCAAATTAAACACAATGATGAAGGTATTCACTTGAGTCAATCCAAGTATGCAATGGAGTTGGTTAAAAAGTTTGATCTTGAAAATTCGAAGGATTTTCCGACTCCAATGGGAACTAGCCACAAGGGACTTGGAAGTGAATCACAAAGTGAGAATGTAGACGAGAAACTGTATCGAAGTATGATTGGAAGTCTACTTTACCTCACGGCTAGTCGCCCGGATATATCTTTTGGTGTTGGGATCTGCGCGAGATATCAATCTGCACCAAAGGAGGTTCACCTGAAAGCGGTGAAAAGGATCATCCGGTATATAAAAGGATCAATTAATTTCGGAATTTGGTATCCTATGGGAACAAGTTTGGATATTGTTGGATACTCAGATGCCGATTGGGCAGGATCAGTGGATGATCGGAAAAGCACGAGTGGTGCATGCTTCTATCTTGGCCATTGCCTTGTTGCATGGCACAGTAAAAAGCAGAATTGCATAGGACTCTCGACTGCCGAAGCGGAATACATTTCAGCTGGAAGTTGCTCAACTCAACTCATTTGGATGAAAAGCGTATTGAGCGACTTCCGGATTTCAGAATCTCCGGTAACAATTCTTTGTGACAACACAAGTGCAATCAACATTTCTAAAAACCCTGTGTTGCACTCTAGAACAAAACATATTGAACTTAGATATCATTTTCTTAGAGAGCTAGTTGAATCAAATACTCTTCAACTTTCATATATTTCAACTGAGGATCAATTAGCTGACATTCTAACAAAACCTTTGGATCAAAAACGTTTTATTCATTTGCGAAAAGCAATTGGAATGCTTTCCTTGAAATAAACTTCTTTTTGAAACCTTTGCTTAGGATAGGTTTTGTCTTTGTTTTGTTTTGTTCATTATCTATGTCTGTACATAGGACATTAATTGAGCATAGATCATAATTGACTTTAATTGCATCTTTTCGCACATTTAGAAATTTATTATGCTTTCGCCATCATAATATTTCACTGTTGCAATGATCATTTATGTTAATTAAATCATCTTCTGAGTGATCAAAGTCAATTTCTCTCTCTCAATGATCTCTTGGTATAGTCATTATCTTATTTGACTGTTTAGTCGAGTATGAAATCGAGATCAATTTTTGGTTGAATACTTTATATCTTAAATAATTGATAGCCAATTGAGGGGGAGTCAAAGAAATGTAAAATACTCAAAAGATGTGGAAAGAGTTACATCCCAATGAGGAGTGTGAAACTACCACCACATGGAGGAAAGAGCTACCACCTCGGTCGTCCGAGTATTGTGTGCAGCTACCACATGTATACCAAGCATGGTGGTTCAAATTTTGATTAAGTAAAATGCATGTTGAAATACTTGACTCCGTCAAATTTCAAGGTTGGTATAAGGTGGGTTTTTAAAGAAAGATGCTCAAAGAGCCACTCTCTTCAACAGATTGTCTAGATACATTATCTACTATATTTGGGATTTCAAACATCTATTGATCTTTGTATTTCATTTTCTTTACTGAATTGATGATTTGATAAAGGCATTACTCATAAGATCAAGTTAGATGTAATTGAAGGTGTTCAACTTTAAGGGATTTAATTTTTGTAAATTCTCGTTTCATTTTTGGATATTATTGATAGATTTGGCATAATCTAATTCTTGTTGTATGAAACGATGATTTCTGTTTAAAGTTGATACACATTTGTGCTTACAATCTTTTTCTGGTTTTTCTTGAATTTCTCTGAAATTTTCTAAAGAAAAAGTTGGAGCCGATCCGGATCGGGCAAGATGATCCGGATCCCGAACGCAGATATTCTTCTGCGGGCTGACGATCCGGATTGGACCTGCCGATCCGGATCCCGAACGCAGTTTCTCACTGCGGGTAGCCGATCCGGATCGCAATCATGAACTGATCCGGATCGCGGCTAGGGTTTTATAAAGAACAAAAGGGTTTTGATTTCTTTTACTCCAATCTTTTGTTCCTAAGTTTCCAGAGCCTCTCTCTCTAGATTTCATCCTTCCTGGAAGCCTTCAAACTCAAGTTCTTCAACTCCAAGTAAGTTTTATTGATCAAAATCTCGGTTTTCACCGTTTTTCTCTTTTCCTCCTAAAACGTGATGAATTTCTTGGATCAACTTTGTTTGTGGATGGTTTTTGATCAAATTTCTTTTGAAATAAGAACTCTGGGTAGATTAGTTTTGATTATATGCTAGGTATTCTCCTGATTAACGGATTTTTAGGCTTCGATTTCTAAAATTTCGGTTTTAGGGCATATAATAAGGATTTTCGAAAATCATGCAATTGATCTATTTTTAAAAGTCTTTTTGCAAAACTAATTTGATTCTTAGTCTCTCTACATGATTATGATTGTTTGGGTACAATGTTTCAAATCTTTGAAAATTAACAATTTTTTCGTGTTCTTGAGTTGTCGCTCACAGTATACATTTCTCACTAGCAATCAAAATGGTGATCACTTGGATTGTTTTCCTACTTGCTGCCATGGTTCATACCAAGGATACTGTCAAGCCTAAGAAGGCTAAGAAAGCGAAGAAGACCAAGGATGATTCCGACACTGAATCAGAGACGGAGTCGATCGACTGGGATAACATCGAAATCGAGCAAGCTGCTCCCATTGTCTCCAAAGGGAAAACAACTGCTGAAGCTTCAAAGCCTACTGCAGCTGAAAAAGGAAAAGCCCCTATGGAACCAAGTCCAATTGGAACAAAAAGAAAAACCGGTGCAAGAAAAAGAGGCAGTGCTCAGGGAATTACCATTGAGGAACCAGTTGCTAGGCAGCCTCCTCCACAAGACTTCATCAGCTCCGAAAGAATCAAGGATTTTGAGAAGAGGGAATGCATTGGCGAGAGACATGTCAATGTCAAACCAATGAAGGAACGATCTGTAGCTTTTGGGACTTTGTTTGACCAAGTTGGTCTTGCTCAAATTTGCAACTTCCCTGAGACTACTGGGTACTGTCCACACTCAGTTCGAATGTTTTATCAGAACGCTGCAAGTCTGATTGATCACGAGGATGGACGTCGAGAATTTCACACTTTGGTTAAAAATATCAAAATCAAAGTCACACCCCAACTGATTGGAGTTGTGCTAGGTATGACAGCCAGAGCTGATGGACTCCATTACCTAAAAACTCAAAGCTTCAACGACAACTCCTGGAGAGCTGTACTTAATGGAATTTGTCTTCCAAATACTCGGTCGACCGAAAATTCTGTTTTCTCTAAAGAGCTTCGACCAGAGTATCGGTATATAAACTTCATTGTCTGCTACAACATTCTTCCCAACATGAATACGAAGGTTCTTCGATGGGACAGAATGTTATACCTTTATCTTCTTGGAAACCCGGCCGCATTGATGGGAGCAAACTTGAATATTCCCTATCTCATTTGGTCAAGGATGGCGCGGTATGTGGAACACTCTCATCCCACAGAAAGACTACCGTACCCAATGATTATCATGCGCATCCTTAGAAAGTTTAAAGTCGATACAAGCGCAAGCTCATACATGTACAGTTTGGGCACCATTAATGAGACAACAATTGTAAAGTCTCTCTCGACGAAGCCAGATGAACCCTTCATACCTCCTCACCGGCAACGAGCACAACAACAACAAGCGACAACCTCTGCACCGGCAGCAGCTCCTCCAGTCCAACCAGCACCTCCGGCACAACAAACACCGCAATCAACTTCTGATGATGATGCATCTGTTACCTCAATCTATAAAGAACAGCAAAGGCTCTCCAACGAGCAAGAATGTATATCAAATGAACTAATTGAGGTAAAGGAAGAAATAAAGAAGGTAAATAAGAATCAATCATCAATGAACAAGCGATTAAAGAAGATATTCCAAATTCTCGGCTGTATCAGTTCAGACGAGTCTGAATAATCCGTATCCTTCCAATTTCTGTTTATTATGCATATGTTTAGATCTTTCTTTTGTGCAGGTTTTTAAGTTTTAGTTTTAGTCTTTAGTTCTCCAACTTGAACTGTTAACGATTCTCTCCACTTTTGGTAATTTTGGCTTTGTTTGTGACAAAAAGGGGGAGAGAGTTTAGAGAACTTGAACAATGAATGATGATGTGATTTGTATAACATCAAGGTACAATGATGACTGAGAACAGAACAATGATTGAATGATGATGTGATTTGTATAACATCAAGGTACAATGATGACTGAGAACAGAACAATGATTGAACAATGATGATGTGAAAATTTTGTATACATCAAGGTAAGTATCACTTCAACCTCAACTTTGGTTTTTATCTTGTGATTCGTATGCATGTCTCTACTAACTATTCGACTAACTATTTGGGCATGTATTATGACTAACAAGTTGATGTTGCACTAACACTTTATGACATTTGGTTTTTGATTGCGTAGAAGATATGTTGGTTCTTGACTATGATTCTCTTACATATCTGAATTCTCAAATGTCATGATGATCAGATAAACTCTATCTCTGTACTAGGTTTTGAATGCCAAATATTCTTGAGGTATCTAACGATCTCTTTTTGTCAAGAATGATTTCTTTGTGCAGAGAGTACAGATGTCTAAGTTTAGAGTCTGTTTTAGGAGTTTATCTCATGTTTTTAAATTTTCGGATCTCCATTGTAAATTTTTGTTGTATGGTGATAGCAACAAAAATATCTTTTTGAATTTTCTTGAGTGGATCTGTGTTTTGTCACGAAACCGCCAAAGGGGGAGATTGTTACGGAATTTGAGTTGGCGTAGTTTCGTGAAAGTCTCAAGTCTTGAAGATTGAAGGTGAAGAAAGTTGGATCATTTAACTCAATCTCAAGAAAGAAGAATTCAAAAGGATCAGGTATGTTTAACTAAAGATTTTTTGTGATCCGAATACTTCTTGTAGTGTAGAAACACTTGGAAGAATCTTTCATTGCATAAAAATCAAAAACTAGACTTGGGACATGTTCAGGATCCGGATCAGGTTGTTCGATCCGGATCCCGAAGGTGGTTCGTTCATACACCAGTTCAATCCGGATCGTAGCCTCTCTTGATCCGGATCCCGAACACTGAGTTTACCATCTTCCTTGAACGATCCGGATCAGGCTTCGCAATCCGGATCCCGAACGTTGATGTTTGGTGAACTGTATGAACGATCCGGATCAAGCACTTCGATCCGGATCCCGAACCTTCGTTTTTCTGGAATTGCCTGACTCGTTACGACGATCCGGATCACAGCTAATCCGATCCGGATCGCCGTCCGTAAAATTTCCAGAAATGTTAGGTTTTTGATTCTTATCTCCTTCCTAGGGTTTCTAACCTATAAATAGACCCTATGACTCTTTTTCTAGGGTTAATGCAAATAGCCGTCATTTTCCTATATCATCTTATACGGCTCTAGATCCACATATAGAGAAGAAAGGAAATCATTAGAGAATACTCTATGTTTCTTCATCTATATTGATTAGTTTGATTCTAGGTTTTCATACTCACATCTTGAGTTGAATCAAACTAATGAATACTTAGATGGTATTTTCGATCTATCTTTGATCTAAGTATTCGGCGGATCATCACCACCAAAAACAACGATTTACCCCAAAAATCGGCGCGTGGATTCGCGTGTCCTTGTGGATTCAAGGTTCAACCGCTCTCGTGGATTCGGAGCGAGGCACATTCGTGGATTCGAAGGGTGCTATTGGGTGAAGACCGTGGATTCGGTCGAACGTCGTGGATTCGACGTTGGACGTCGTGGATTCGGCGTTGGGCGCAGATCGTGGATTCGAGAAGCGTCGCGGAGCGAGCGGAGAAGATCCTCTAGGAGCCTATGGAAAAGGTTGAGTCGTAAGTGTGTACGGTAAATCACCTTGTACGTGTTTTAATTCTAGTGGATTTCTGCCGTGTTATCGGTCCCGTGGTTTTTTACTCCGGTGATGGAGTTTTCCACGTAAAAATCTTGCGAGTTATTTTTTATTTCCGCATTGGGTTTTTATCGCAACGATTTTTGAGTGTTTATACGTTTACACCTATTCACCCCCCTCTAGGTGTTTTTTCCCCTATTTAGATCCTTATTACATATAACCCAACATAGAAACCCTTGGAAGAAGATAAGGATCAAAAACTATCCTTTTCTGGAGTTTTTACATGACGACGATCCGGATCGGAAATCGGCGATCCGGATTGCAGTAGCGAGAAAAACAGATTCCAGAAAGACTAAGGTTCGGGATCCGGATCGAAGTGCTTGATCCGGATCGTTCATACAGTTCACCAAACAACAACGTTCGGGATCCGGATTGTGAAGCCTGATCCGGATCGTTCAAGGAAAATGGTAAACTCAATGTTCGGGATCCGGATCAAGGGAAGCTACGATCCGGATTGAACTGGTGTATGAACGAACCACCTTCGGGATCCGGATTGGACAATCTGATCCGGATCCTGAACATGTCCCATGTCCAGTTTTTGATATTTATGCAATAACAAATCCATCCAAGTGTTTCTACGCTATAAGAAGTATTCGGATCACCAAAGATATTAAGTTAAACATACCTGATCCTTTTGAATTCTTCTTTCTTGAGATTGAGTTATATGATCCAACTTCCTTTACCTTCAATCTTCAAGACTTAGCCGAATTCATGAAATACGCCAACTCAAATTCCGTAACAACTACAGCTACACAGATATCAGAGCGGGAAAAAAAAACGGTTGTAAATAAAAAATCCAACTACTGAGCAATTGAAATAAGTACAAAGTCCATCTCCCAAATACAAGAATAATACAAGGTCTGATCCACAGGAAAAGCACAAATAAAAATCCACCTATACAACATCTATGAATCCAAAAAGGGAGATAACTAAAAACTAGAAATATACAGCATACAATAAATCCCACAGTCCGGGATGGTACATCTATCTCACTAAAATGAACTACGCTGGTAGGGATCTATCTCGCGACTCCCTGCCCTCGGTCCGTCAAGCCAGCTAGAGCAGGAACGGAAGGAAAAGCCTCGGCAACTTGTCACCGACAGAGGGTGTGAGAACTACATACTACAGTAGTTTTCAGTGGGTACCGTCTCCAAGACACACGGCCTGCCCACTAAGTCTACTAGAGGCAAAAGATAACAGAAAACTGAAGAAAGGAAAGCTGAAATAACTCTACAGCTACCATGCCTCTATCAAGTATGCTCAAGGAGTGATACAGATGAAAATGATGCATCGACTCTAACCTAAATACTCAGTCAACCCAATCACAGTGACTGCCACATGGGGTCCAGTCAAACCTGCGCCCACCTACTGCCATTACATCCACGGAGGACTGGACTTACGTAGGGCGTCCGTGACTGCAAAAACTGGCCCAGCCAGAAGGACTGCGTCGACAAGTCGCGATAGCAAAGTAACAGGCCCAGCTCCGGAGCGGCACTCGAGGGGCGCGACCCCACCGAGGAAAGTATCCGCGCATCTCTTTCGAGCTCAATATGGCTCATGCAGGCTATAGTCCAAATCCACGATCAATCAGATCGAGAATGTCCAACTCACAACACTAATACACTGGCTGGAGGTACTCAATAGCTGGGACCGCCGTCAACCCAAACGGCTCCCAAAACAGACATCCAACTCCACACACTAAAACTCATAGGAAGGAGATACACTACAGTCATAACATCGAATGTGATGACCTGGATCTCAGCAGAGCTTCTGCAGTGGGTTTGGCAGCTTCTGGGGGCCCATACTGTGTGTTGGAGGTGTTAGTGCACCAATTTGACACAAGTGGCGGACTTCGGGCTTAATGGATCACGTGAGTGATCGGAGGACCCCGTTGAGTGTTTAGAAGTGTTCTCGCGCGGAGCAGATGTCAAAATTGTACTCAGCGCGAAATTTAGGGTAAAAACACTTGTTTGGATGCATTCGGTAAATTTTAGGAGCGGAATTTGGCAAATCGGACAGCGGATTTGGATTCAGAGCGCGAAAATGATGAAATTGGGCTACTTACTTGATTTTTGCGCCACTGGTTACTGTTCACGCCGGAACAGTAACTCCGGCAGCCGGCGGGCAGCGGCGGGCAGCGGCGGAGCGCGGCGGACGGGCTCGGGCAGGCAGCGGAGCGGCCGCGGGCAGCGCGCGGGCGCGGGCAGGCGCGCGAGCGCGCAGGCAGGCGCGCGGTGCACGGGAGCGCGTGGGACACGTGGCAGCTTGCGGTAGGGTCGGTTCAGTGGGCGCGGTTCACGGAGTGGCGTGGGTGGTGCATGGACCGGCGGGACACGTGGCGGATTCTGGTTGGCGGGCTCACGCAGGCAGGGACCACGGAGCGCGGGGTGCCTCGGAACAGTGCATGGCAGGCGGCGTGCCAGGCGGCGCGCCAGGGTTGGTCGGGCCGTAAGTGCGGGCCACACCCACCCGCGTTGACCGGGAGAGGCCACGCGGCGCTTCGCTAGTGGAGCGGTTGGCTGTCGCCTGTTCGGGGCGACGTGGCGCTCTCCGGGCGTTCCGGGCGCTCGTCGCGGGCCGGCCCGTGGAGCATTCGGGCGCCCGAAAGTGGGCTTGCGCCCGAATGTTTGGACAAATCCGGAATTTTTGGATTTGTCATTTTGGGCCTATAAATAGAGCCCGAACGTCACCCTGGAACTCTTTTCCTGCTCCTCATCTCTCTGTGCAACCTTCACGAGATCTCTTCCTCTTCCTGTGGCGATTCTATCTGCAGATTCCAGGATTTTTCTGCGGCACGCATCCAGAGGTTTTCATTTTTACGGCGCGGCGCGACGCTCGTTTGTTTGTGATCTTCTTCGTCGCGTTTTGGTGCGAGGACTCCCCCGGCTTGATCCTACCTCCTATTGAGGCGATTTTTGCGCCGTTGGACTCACGACAGGTAGGGCTTTGATCTTCGTGTTTTGAGATCCCCCTCATTTCGAGTTTATCTTGGAGTTCCCCGAGCTTCCATTTGACCCTTTTTCTTGGGCGGAGTTTTGGACAGTGCTGTGGTATTTCGGCCACATCTTCGCGTACATACATCGGATTGGGGCATTTCAATAGGCGTTTTGCATCTACACATCACGAGGAATATCCCCCAATTTTTTTGGAATTTTCTGAATTTTTCCCCGAAGGTGAAAGTCCCTGTTTGCAGAACCTTGTGATTCAGATTTTGCGATTTGTCTATTTCGGTGTGGTTCCCTTGTCGAATTTGTATCTCAGCGTAGGAAACTCGGATTTGAACGTGCAGGTACTCGTTTCGACCGGTTCGTCGCGAGGATCGTGACAGTATTTTTCATGGAATTTTTTGGGCACTTCTCGCAGGTAAAAACAGGGCATCTTTGGACTGTTAGCATTAGGACAGCATGTGTTGAGTTTAATTGTATGTTTTGGGGTAATTCTTGTACAGTGATCGCGGCGGTTAGCTGTTTGGGCGGGAGCACTTTTTGGACTTGGAACTAGCGATCAAGGTGGGTGGTTGTTATACTCCTCATTTTCTGACATACCCCTAGGAATATTGGAGAGATCCTCCCATTGGTTACATAGAATGATCAATTATGGACATGCATGCTTAAAGTAAATAATTGTGAGCCAATCAAATGAAAATTACTATTGTGGAACTCTGATAGTGGTTGGGGGTTATACATGTTTGTATGGATATAGTTTTGGCACTTAACCTTGCATGTGGAATTTACTTTTATGCTGGGATAAAATGAAATGTCTTGTGGGAGGGTACCACTTGAGGATCTTTTGGGACATGCATAGGTGGATGATTTAGGTGAGAGAAAGTTGTGGATTTTAAACATGTGTGGTTGGATAATGATTTAGCATGATGGTTATATCTATGCGGAGCTATTAATTGATACACATGTGGAGCCATTATTTGTCGCACTTTCTTTATCTTTCATGAGGATATATGCATGCTTGTTTGGACATCTAGGTAGGCCATCTTTTATCGCTACACTTTCATGCTGGAATTTGACTTAGGAGAAACCTTGTTTGTTTCTTTTCTCCTTTCGTTAGTCAGGTGGTATTTGTTGCTCGGGTTTGAGCAAGGGTTTGGGATAGTGTAGCCGGGGCCTAGATTATGGATTATGGGTTTTGGTGGCAACCGCGGATATTGGGCGGTTGACGGGATGTCGGTTATAGGACATCGGTGATAGGGCATGATTATGGATTAGAGGGTTTTGTGGCAACCGCAGATAGTAGGCGGTTGACCAGATGTCGGATGTGGGACATGTTTGTGATTTTGGGGTATTGCGGCATTCGCGGATATTGGGCGATTGACCGGATGGTTACTTTCGCATCTGATTGGGAATCAGTTTTCTTTTAGTGGAGAGTTGTGTTCCACTGGGGCTTTTTAGTTGTGATCCAGTCCTGCTTTTGTTACTTATCACACTGTCGCGGTTATTGCCTAGTGATGCTTTCCTCGTGTGGGTCGCTTCCCTCGAGATCCCCTCCGGAGGCCGGGGCCAGACAGTTATTGACAGTTTTGCTATCACATCGGCGCGGCTTATTTGCCCGATGATGAGGGCGGCAGCAGGAGTTTTGCTATCACATCGGCGTGGCTTACTTGCCCGATGATGAGGGCGGTACAGATTGGGTTCATCTGGGACGGTTGGTTACTGTTGCATACGGTTGTTCCAGTCTAGGACTGCATTTTTTAGAGGCATAGTAGTGGTAGTTTTTCCTTTGCAGTAGTCTTTTACTTACCACTCTTCTTCCCCTTTTTGCCTCTGGTAGACCTAGTGGGTGTGTTCAGGGCGTGAGGCTTTACCCACTAGGGGAGGCTACTGGTTCACTAGTAGTTCTCACCCCCATTCTTCTTTTTCTTTTCTTCTCCTTTGTTTTGCAGAGCCTTCTGCGGGTGCTACCGGACATACAGCGGCGGGTCGAGGAGAGAGGATGGCTGAGTAGCTAGACAGTGGGCCTGACAGTGAGTAGCTAGACTGGTACCTCTTATGTATCCTATCTCAGACGGTTGTACTTTTACTTTTGGGGTCTGGCTTTAGCCAGCTAGTTGTATATTTGTGGTGAGCTGGGAGAGAGACTTGTACTTTATTTTACAGTCATTTTGTATTTTTACTTCCAGTTCAGTCTGAGATGTAGTATTTTCAGTTCAGCTCTGTTTTATTGCTCTATTATTGTATCTGTTTTATTTGAGCAGGTTACCGGCTCTTCGTGTATGCGGAAAATTCCGTGTGCACGGCGGATCTGTAGACGAGCCCGAGTTCTGGTTTACACTCGGGGCGTGACAAATTAGTTGGTATCAGAGCTTAGGGATAGGTCAGTTGGGACTTAGGAAACCCTAGGCTTTTGGTTAGCCCTAGGATGATAGGGCGTGAGGGACGTGACATTTTGCGAAAGTCGGTGATTTTGTTGTTGACTCTTCCAGAGAGTGAAGAGGGATCGACATACCCTATTTCTTTGGGACAGTTATGTTGGCTGCAGACAACATAAAGTTACAGAAATAGGGGGATGTCCTTGACTTTCGCTAGATTGGGTCGTGTGTGGTTGTGTGGCTGACTTGTGGTTTCTTGTGGCAGATGCCTCCCCGACGTCGGATTCCTACCGGGGGTGCCCCTACACCCCCTGTTGAGCCAGGACAGGATGGACCTTCTGAGATTGCTGAGTTGAGGGCCTTGGTGGCCCAACTGGCTGAGAACAACCGCCGGCAGGACCAGCAGATTGAGCAGCTACTGGCGCAGAGAGAGGCGCCGCCTCCGACAGTTTTTGAGGCCTCGGCACCACCCGTGGAACCACTTGTGCCGACGGCACCATCATCGAGTAGAGGGGCTCGGGGAGTGGCCCAGCCTTTGACCCCGGCCGAGGAGCAGTATATTGCTGACAAACTTGTTCAGTTTTGTCAGCACGGACCGCCTAGATTGTGAAGACCCGGAATTCCCACTTATGGATCACTGTTGCCTCTGCAGCTTCTGGAGGCCTATGTGGCGTGTCGGTGGTATTTGTGCACCAATTGGACACTAATGATGGACTCGGTGTGTGTAGTGGATCACGAGAGTAGTCTGATGACCCCGTCGGTTGCTTAGAAGTGGTTTCGCGCGCTATGGATATTAAAATTGGGCTCAGCGCAAAATTTGGACAAAGGAACATCTTTCCGGATGCCTTCGGCAATTTTTAGAGTTGGAATTTGGCAAAATGGACTTCGGATTTGGATTCAGTGCGCGAAAACGATGAAAATGGACTATTCACTTGCATTTTTTGGAGTCCGGATGATTCGGCACGTTTTTCGAGGCAAGGGTACTGTTCCGGCCGGCGGCAGCGGCGGCGGGCAGCGGCGGCTGGCGGAGGAGCGCGGCGGCGGGGTGAGGCACAACCGCTCGGTCCACCGGGCGAGGCGTGCACCAGGGGCTTGGACGCGTGGCGGCCCCGGAGTGGCGGGCGCACGAGCGCGCGGTCTACGGGGAGTGCGGCCTGGTGCATGGACCGGGCGGGGCCACGTGGAGGCCACTGATTGGCCGGTCAACGTGCACGCGGTCCACGGAGTGGGTGCAGGCCGCCTCGGGGCGCGTGCGTGCAGGGTGGCAGGCGGCGGCGCAGGCGCGCACTTGGGCGCGGTCGGGGCTGAGTGCGGTCCACGTGTCGACGCCTCCGCGCTCCACGTGTCGAGCAGCGGATGGCCGGGGTGGCTGTCCGCTGTTCGGGTGCAACGTCGCGGGCTGTGGGCCTTCGGGCGGCTACAGTGTTGGGCCTGGCCCAACACTGTTCACGCCCGGTTCCTGCGGGCGCCCGGAAATTCGGCCAAAAAGCCCATTTTCGGGATTTTTCGGGTTGGGCCTATAAATAGGCCCTTTGCACTGCCCTTTTCGGGCTTTTCCCGAGCTCTCTGGCCTGAGGGCCCTTCACCAATTTTGTTGCTCACCTTGTCGCGCATCTTCTAGAGGAGGCTCGGAATTTTTGGAAGGCGCGGCATCGACGACTTCGGCATCGTGGCACAGAGCGACATATTTTCATCGCAGGCCTGTTATCGTCGCAGTTTGGTATGAGAGGTCCACAGAGCTACCCCGACAATATTTTCGGATGATTTTCATGGCGTCGGATTCACGAGAGGTAGATCTACGATTCTTTTGTTGTCCACTTTTCTCATATTTGAGCTTTGTTTGGGGTTCCGGGTATGTTTTTAACCCTCCTTGCCGCTGATGGAAATTCTGGACAGCGACATCTTGCCGGATTTTTATCTCCGCAACCGGGCATCGGATGGCGACGTGCTTATACACTTTTTCATCTACTCGACGCGGGGATTGTCACAGTATTTTTATTGGATTTTTCTAAGGCTTGCCCGAAGGTATATTTTTCGCCCTTTATCTGTGCATGGAAATACAGATGTGTGGTTGTGTGTTTGTGAGCGCCCTATGTTGTGGAATTTGTAACTCGGCCTACGGGGCTCAAAATTTGGCGTGCAGGTACTCGTTTCGAAGGTATCGACGCGAGGAACGCGACAGTAATTTTGTTGGATTTTTTAGAATCCGTTCTGCAGGTGAAAACTGCACATCTTCGGGGCTGTTTTCCGATGTTGTATACTTGGAATATTTTTGGAATAAAAGTGTAATGTTGGACCTTATTGTTGTACCCAGGGGTGTTTACAAGTGTTGCTGGACCCGATGGATCTGTAGGCTTTGATTTCGGGGTACTCTTAGTTGTTTGGAGCCAAGGCGTTCGCGACATGTACCGAGGGTGCAATTTTGGCGGATTTTGGATCGTGAGCGTCTGCACACTTCACCTACTTCAGGTTTGCCTTGGTTTAAGCACTTCAGGTGGGTAAACTTAGTAATGGTAACTGTTTAAGGGTTTATATGCATATTATGCCTTATGGGAGGTGTAGTAGTGGATGTTCATGTATGGTTTGGATAAGTGCACTTGTGGGGATGCCACCCCTCTATGACTGATAGCAAGCGTAGTTGATGTACAACCGGTATGAGCGAGAGGTAAGCAAGGAATAGCCTACTTGGGGGAGTGTGGCATACCATAGTAGGAATATTTTAGCGTGCTTTGCTAATATATGTTTCACCCACTTCTATCGTTTCTGAGGACAAAAGCATGCTTGTATGGTCATGTAGTTAGGCCATCTTTTACTGCCGCACTACTTATTGGAACTTGACTTAGGAGAAACCATGCTTTTCCTTTCTCCTTCTTTGTTAGTCAAGTGGTCAGTGTTGCTCGGGTTCGAGCAGGGGTCTCGGTAGTGTAGTCGGGACTTGGTGTCTGGGACAGGTTGGATTAGTTGTGGGGCTTTGCGGCAACCGCGGATATTGGGTGGTTGACCGGATATTTATTTATGCATCAGATTGGGTATCAGATTTCTCTAGTGGACAGAGTTTTCCACTATTTGAGTACTTTTGCATCTGATTGAGGACCGGGGTCTTCTTTAGTGGTTGGGCTTTCCCACTTTGATCAGAGTCATGATCCAGTCCTGCTTTTGTTACTTATCATACCGGCGCGGATATTGCCCGGTGATACTTTACTCGTGTGGGTCGCTCCCCTCGGGTGCCACACCGGAGTGTGCGATCGGACGGTTAGAGTTGCCGATCTGTACTTACTTTTGGTTGCGATCGGACGGCAATAGTTGCCGATCTGTTACCTAGGAGTCCTTGAGACTCCTATCCCTGATACTTTACTCGTGTGGGTCGCTCCCCTCGGGTGCCACTCCGGAGTGTGCGATCGGACGGTTAGAGTTGCCGATCTGTTACTTACTTTTGGTTGCGATCGGACGGTAATAGTTGCCGATCTGTTACCTAAGAGTCCTTGAGACTCCTATCCCTTATCGGTGTTATGCATTGGCCATCATACCCGATTCGTCAGGCACATCAGGCAGTACCAGTATTTCTGGCATCACTAGATTGGGTTTATTACAGATGTTTACTTTACTGTTACACTCGTGTCATGGGGACCGAGTGGAGTCTAGTAGCCGAGTTTAGACCAGTGCTAGTGTTGTTGGGAACCGTTTGGGGATCGACGGTTGTCCCAAGGTCATTGTGAGTTGTTGACCGTTGTACGAGAGGCGTAGCAGGCATAGCAGGCATAGCAGGCAGTGCCAGTGATTACTGGTCCATCGATTGGGTCGATTGTGCACTTCATGTGCTAGGGGTTGCATACCATTCCTTGGTTCTCCCCTTTTGGGCTTTTAGATAGAGGCATGATAGCTGTTGAGACTCTCCAGCTTCCTTATTTCCGTCTTTACGGCTTTGGTTAGTTTTTGTCTCTTGAGGACTTAGTGGGCAGACCGTCGGGTCTGGCGGTGGTACCCACTGAGAACTCCCTTTTTGGTGTAGTTCTCACACCCTTTGGGGTTTTTCCCCTCCTTTTTCCTTCCTCTCCTTTGTTTTGCAGAGTCTTAGCGGTTGTTGGTGATTCTGCGGTTGTTGATCGAGGCGAGGGAGTCGCGAGCTAGATCCCTACCCATCGTTGGAGAGTAGCGGTACCCCTTCAGAGGAGATCTTCAGTAGACTAGTTGTTTTATTTTTCCTCTTTTGAGAGACTGATGTAGTGAGGATATATTATGTATCGGGAGACTGTACACTGTTGTATTTATTGGAGATACCTCCCTGTTGAGCTATGAGTTTTGTATCTGAGGATATTGTACGATTATCATTTTTGGGAGGTGGACATTGTTGTATTATTTCCAGTTGTACAGTGATTGATTTTAGTTTTACAGCAGTTTTATCTTAGCTCTGATATTTGTTAGCTGTAGTACTTTTCTTGCAGGTAGGACGCTTCGCCTATGCGGGGTTTGGCATAGGTGGCGGATCTGTTGGCGAGCCCGGGTTGCAGTTTCGACCCCGGGGCGTGACAGATTAGAGTAGTATCAGAGCCTAGGTTGTAGGTCATGGTGGACTTAGAAACCCTAGGCTTATGGTTTGACCCTTGGTTGACTTCGTGAGAGTCGTGACTTTTAGCGAGAGTCCTGATTGAGTTTTATACCTCTCCCAAGGGACGGGAGGAGTGATTGGCATGTTTATTCTCCTAAGTGATTATGTTGGCTGCAGACAACATAATGCTGTGGAACGGGTGACATGCTTTAGACTTTCGCTGGATCGGGTCGAGCGCTGTTTTATGTTGTTTTGTGGTTTCGTCGTGGCGAGCGGTGTCTCCCCGACGCTGGGTTTTGACCCGTGTGCATCCTGTCATAGCAGTTGAGCTTGAGCAGTTGGTTTTGGGCCGGATACCCGGATTGAGGTCAGAGAACTCCGGACTCAGATGACAGGATTGTCAGAGGCTTATCAGCGGCGGAGTGAGCAGCTGGTCTTGGTGACACAGTTGTCGGAGCATTGGGTAACCCCCTCTGTGCCAATGTTTAGTGCCGAGGCACCGAGGCAGGGTGGATAGCTGACAGCAGAGGAGCTGTGGGACATGATCGATCTATTGAGCCAGATTTGGCAGATGAACCACCCCGACTCGTAAGATTGAGTTTGGAGCCTTTGAAGGCAGAGTCGTGGTTGGTGGTGATGGAGTGATCAATTGAGAGCCTCCCTGTGCTGGAGAGTTTTTGGCAGTTGTTGAACTGCGCGCTCCAGGTTCGAGGGACGAGGCACATAGGATATGTGGCTGGGAGTGGATTGCGCCAGGATACCTTTCAGTTCATTCAGTCCCTCCATTATAGATTTTGACGCCTCGTTGGAGTAGGCATTGTGTATGGAGCGTGGCGCTGCAGTTCCTTTGGATAGGGATCTGCCGCCAGGGGCGAGTTTTGGATATTGGCGCTTGGAGCCGGGTGATGGAGGACAGATCGACCGGCAGAGGCATTTCTGATTTCTCCTTCCAGGATAACGGGTTCCCGAGATGCCAGAGATCGGGTGGACCCCGATGGTAGAATCAGCATCTATATCAGAGTGGCGCAGCGGTAGCGTGGATTTGTTATCTGCGGAGGACCTTATTCGTCGCCTCAATGTGATCAGAGACAGAGGTCGTGCTCCCTTGTGGATAGTCCTGATTTTCAGGCAGATTGAGCGACAACCACTTGCATCGAGTGGATAAATCTGTGCCGCCCGGTTGGAGGGCGCCACGGTAGTGGATCGAGTTGTCGCAAGTGTGATTTCATCACAGCAGCCGGAGTTAGAACATGTTGCATTCCTGCATGGACTAGAGGCAGAATTATTACCACGTGCACTAGAGGTACAGGTTTTTGTTGTTGTTGTGCATGTGGAGGAGACTTTTGGATCATGTCCAGTGCAGCTGAGACTGCGAGTTACCGGCAGACTTATTGGTCATTGTGGCAGTTCGGTATTTTGACCAGGTGCTTAAGATTGATTGGCACAATGCCACAGGATGTTTGACTGCGGAAAGATAAGACTTTGACCTTCTACGAGGCAGACGAGAGAAGGCTCGGTTGTTGAGACAGTTAGAACACACACGTTTTTGGCGTGACAGTGTGTGAGGTGCTTACGGCGGCACCGGGACTCAAGGATATCTTTGTTGCCCATGAGATCCCGAGTGTGAATTCACCTTGGTCGTTGGCAATGCCGCCGGTTAGGGAGATAGAGATTGCGTTTGATGTGGTTCGGGGGACCGCGCCACCCTCGACAGCACCTCATTGGATATCGCCTGTAGAGCTGAGAGAGCTGATGGCGCAGTTGCAGGATCTGATGGATCGAGGGGTCTGTTTGATCTAGTGCCACGCCGTTTATATACGGCGGTGATGCCACGCCGTTGGTACACGGTGGTGATGCCACGTCGTCGATACACGACTGTGAGGGTTCTTTTATGGTTCGAGTGTAGACAGGTCCGGGCGGTATCTAGAACCTTTTGATGGAGTTATACTCCGGTAGTTAGTGTATGATGCGAGTACCTACTTGGAATTAGACAGCCGAGGACTTCGCCTAGATGGCGTTCAGGACACGGTAGGGGCATTATGAGTATTGTGGCAGGACGAACCGCTGTTTTGTAGGCAGCTTGGATCCCACAGTTGAGCCTTTCAGTACGCCTATTGTTTTCGGTTTCGATTGATATACCTAGGCGTAGGCCATGCCTGCTTGGCTATTAGTTCTGATTACTCAGCCTTTCTGTTTTATACTATGTGATATATTAAGATTTCAGCTTCAGTTTGCAGTATCTGCCATGCGGCACCAGTGGAGATTGCAGCTTCCAGCATCTGGAGTGGGATTTACGCATTTTGTCGTTGATGGTTCGGACATTTGACCGCGAGGTTGGGCATCAGCATTATGACCGCCTTTCGAGCCAGTTTTCAGTCCCGTTCACTGACGGTTTGGTCCCCGTCAGGGTGTTCTTTATTAATTGAGATATCGACTTCGACCCGTGGGTCCGTAGGGGTTTTGTTGGCATGTTGAGTGGCCAACTGTGGCAGGAGATTGTGTCTCTTGAGGATCCCTTTTGAGGGTAACCCGCGGTTGAGTAGTCCACTCGGGTGGTTTTGGATCGGGGAGTAACCGAGCGAGGACCCCAGCTTATTGGATTCTTTTCTTTATTGGATGAATGTGTGGGTATGCTTCGGGTCGCCTTGTTGAGATTGACACCAGGATGTGGTTTGGTGCGTGTTGCACTGATGGTTATTCTGTTTCCCCCAGCTTTTGATGGAGCCTCAGTGTTGTTTCACGTCTCAGCTCAGGAGTGTTTTGCTTTTGGATCCCTCGCCCGTGATTGACTTGCCCATTTGAGATCTGTGATTGTTGGAGTACGAGGGACGCCCGTTGTGAATTCTGGCTCGAGAGATGAGGGAATTGCGCAATCGGGCCATGCCGTACTGGGTATTGTTTTTATTGGAAAGTGATCACGGGGAGTGAGTGGTGTTTGGGGAGCTGGAGGCGTTATTGATGGATACCCACCCGTGGTATTTGTGACTCCTGGTGGATTTGAGCTAGTTTCGAGGACGAAAGTTTCCTTAGTGGGGGAGGATGTGAAGACCCGGAATTCCCACTTATGGATCACTGTTGCCTCTGCAGTTTCTGGAGGCCTATGTGGCGTGTCGGTGGTATTTGTGCACCAATTGGACACTAATGATGGACTCGGTGTGTTTAGTGGATCACGAGAGTAGTCTGATGACCCCGTCGGATGCTTAGAAGTGGTTTCGCGCGCTATGGATATTAAAATTGTGCTCAACGCGAAGTTTGGACAAAGGAACATCTTTCCGGATGCCTTCGGCAATTTTTAGAGTTGGAATTTGGCAAAATGGACTTCGGATTTGGATTCAGCGCGCGAAAACGATGAAAATGGACTATTCACTTGCATTTTTCGGAGTCCGGATGATTCGGCACATTTTTCGAGGCAAGGGTACTGTTCCGGCCGGCGGCAGCGGCGGCTGGCGGAGGAGCGCGGCGGCGGGGTGAGGCACAGCCGCTCGGTCCACCGGGCGAGGCGTGCACCAGGGGCTTGGACGCGTGGCGGCCCCGGAGTGGCGGGCGCACGAGTGCGCGGTCTACGGGGAGTGCGGCCTGGTGCATGGACCGGGCGGGGCCACGTGGAGGCCACTGATTGGCCGGTCAACGTGCACGCGGTCCACGGAGCGGGTGCAGGCCGCCTCGGGGCGCGTGCGTGCAGGGTGGCAGGCGGCGGCGCAGGCGCGCACGTGGGCGCGGTCGGGGCTGAGTGCGGTCCACGTGTCGACGCCTCCGCGCTCCACGTGTCGAGCAGCGGAAGGCCGGGGTGGCTGTCCGCTGTTCGGGTGCAACGTGGCGGGCTGTGGGCCTTTCGGGCGGCTACAGTGTTGGGCCTGGCCCAACACTGTTCACACCCGGTTCCTGCGGGCGCCCGGAAATTCGGCCCAAAAGCCCATTTTCGGGATTTTTCGGGTTGGGCCTATAAATAGGCCCTTTGCACTGCCCTTTTCGGGCTTTTCCCGAGCTCTCTGGCCTGAGGGCCCTTCACCAATTTTGTTGCTCACCTTGTCGCTCATCTTTTAGAGGAGGCTCGGAATTTTTGGAAGGCGCAGCGTCGACGACTTCGGCATCGTGGCACAGAGCGACATATTTTCATCGCAGGCCTGTTATCGTCGCAGTTTGGTATGAGAGGTCCACAGAGCTACCCCGACAATATTTTCGGATGATTTTCACGGCGTCGGATTCACGAGAGGTAGATCTACGATTCTTGTATTGTCCACTTTTCTCAGATTTGAGCTTTGTTTGGGGTTCCGGGTACGTTTTTAACCCTCCTTGCCGCTGAAAACTGCACATCTCCGGGGCTGTTTTCCGATGTTGTATACTTGGAATATTTTTGGAATAAAAGTGTAATGTTGGACCTTATTGTTGTACCCAAGGGTGTTTAAAAGTGTTGCTGGACCCGATGGATCTGTAGGCTTTGATTTCGGGGTACTCTTAGTTGTTTGGAGCCAAGGCGTTCGCGACATGTACCGAGGGTGCAATTTTGGCGGATTTTGGATCGTGAGCGTCTGCACACTTCACCGACTTCAGGTTTTCCTTGGTTTAAGCACTTCAGGTGGGTAAACTTAGTAATGGTAACTGTTTAAGGGTTTATATGCACATTATGCCTTATGGGAGGTGTAGTAGTGGATGTTCATGTATGGTTTGGATAAGTGCACTTGTGGGGATGCCACCCCTCTATGACTGATAGCAGGCGTAGTTGATGTACAACCGGTATGAGCGAGAGGTAAGCAAGGAATAGCCTACTTGGGGGAGTGTGGCATACCATAGTAGGAATATTTTAGCGTGCTTTGCTAATATATGTTTCACCCACTTCTATCATTTCTGAGGACAAAAGCATGCTTGTATGGTCATGTAGTTAGGCCATCTTTTACTGCCGCACTACTTATTGGAACTTGACTTAGGAGAAACCATGCTTTTCCTTTCTTCTTTTTGTTAGTCAAGTGGTCAGTGTTGCTCGGGTTCGAGCAGGGGTCTGGGTAGTATAGTCGGGACTTGGTGTCTGGGACAGGTTGGATTAGTTGTGGGGCTTTGCGGCGACCGCGGATATTGGGCGGTTGACCGGATATTTATTTATGCATCAGATTGGGTATCAGATTTCTCTAGTGGACAGAGTTTCCCACTATTTAAGTACTTTTGCATCTTATTGAGGACCGGGGTCTTCTTTAGTGGTTGGGCTTTCCCACTTTGATCAGAGTCATGATCCAGTCCTGCTTTTGTTACTTATCACACCGGCGCGGATATTGCCCGGTTATACTTTACTCGTGTGGGTCGCTCCCCTCGGGTGCCACACCGGAGTGTGCGATCGGACGGTTAGAGTTGTCGATCTGTACTTACTTTTGGTTGCGATCGGACGGTAATAGTTGCCGATCTGTTACCTAGGAGTCCTTGAGACTCCTATCCCTGATACTTTACTCGTGTGGGTCGCTCCCCTCGGGTGCCACTCCGGAGTGTGCGATCGGACGGTTAGAGTTGCCGATCTGTTACTTACTTTTGGTTGCGATCGGACGGTAATAGTTGCCAATCTGTTACCTAAGAGTCCTTGAGACTCCTATCCCTTATCGGTGTTATGCATTGGCCATCATACCCGATTCGTCAGGCACAGCAGGCAGTACCAGTATTTCTGGCGTCACTAGATTGGGTTTATTACAGATGTTTACTTTACTGTTACACTCGTGTCAGGGGGACCGAGTGGAGTCTAGTAGCCGTGTTTAGACCAGTGCTAGTGTTGTTGGGAACCGTTTGGGGATCGACGGTTGTCCCAAGGTCATTGTGAGTTGTTGACCGTTGTACGAGAGGCGTAGCAGGCATAGCAGGCATAGCAGGCAGTGCCAGTGATTACTGGTCCATCGATTGGGTCGATTGTGCACTTCATGTGCTAGGGGTTGCATACCATTCCTTGGTTCTCCCCTTTTGGGCTTTTAGATAGAGGCATGATAGCTGTTGAGACTCTCCAGCTTCCTTATTTCCGTCTTTACGGCTTTGGTTAGTTTTTGTCTCTTGAGGACTTAGTGGGCAGACCGTCGGGTCTGGCGGTGGTACCCACTGAGAACTCCCTTTTTGGTGTAGTTCTCACACCCTTTGGGGTTTTTCCCCTCCTTTTTCCTTCCTCTCCTTTGTTTTGCAGAGTCTTAGCGGGTGTTGGTGATTTTGCGGTTATTGATCGAGGCGAGGGAGTCGCGAGCTAGATCCCTACCCATCGTTGGAGAGTAGCGGTACCCCTTCAGAGGAGATCTTCAGTAGACTAGTTGTTTTATTTTTCCTCTTTTGAGAGACTGATGTAGTGAGGATATATTATGTATCGGGAGACTGCACACTGTTGTATTTATTGGAGATACCTCCCTGTTGAGCTATGAGTTTTGTATCTGAGGATATTGTACGATTATCATTTTTGGGAGGTGGACATTGTTGTATTATTTCCAGTTGTACAGTGATTGATTTTAGTTTTACAGCAGTTTTATCTTAGCTCTGATATTTGTTAGCTGTAGTACTTTTATTGCAGGTAGGACGCTTCGCCTATGCGGGGTTTGGCATAGGTGGCGGATCTGTTGGCGAGCCCGGGTCGCAGTTTCGACCCCGGGGCGTGACATAGATTCTCGGGGCGGGACATGCAGCCGTGGGAGGTTGGAACATGGCTATCAGCGATGGAGAAGATTTTCAGGGATTTCTTCATCGACCCGAGGTACAGAGTTCATATGGCGGTACACTGCCTAGATGGAGATGCAGATATTTGGTGGCATCGAGTGGAGCCACGGGAGTTTCAGATTTCTCGACGGTTACCCTGGCCCGAGTTTTGGCGTATGGTGTTGGATACCTATTTTCCCAGGAGCGTGAAGAGAAAACTGGAGGATGATTTGAAGAACCTTCAGCAGGGGGATCGGCCGGTTCAGGATTACCATCAGGAGTTCATGCAGTTGCTTAACTGTGTGCCCTTTGTCGCCCGTGATGGGCCACACCAGGTCGAGTTATTCGAGGCAGGCCTCCGCAGCGAGATTTATACCCTAGTGCATGCACAGCGACTCCAGACTCTTAAGGAGGCTGTCGAGCATGCCGAATGGGTGGAGAGAGGCGACACAGTGGTGGCAAGGTGAGGCGGGATGGTCGCACAGAGTTCCGTTAGGAAACGTCCAGTACCCGAGGACGAGGGACAGGCTAGCTTGTGGAGACCGCCGCGGTCTCAGTTACCTAGCCGTGGGCGTGCGGATCAGCGAGAGCCTAGTGGATCTTAGAGGCCATCGCAGCAGCAGCCGGAGTCTCAGCATCAAACACAGGGACAGCATCAGCCGGGAAAGCCACGGCTTCGCGACAGAGACAGATGCATATTCTGCGGGGGACCTCATTTGTCGCACACCTGTGATCAGAGGTGGGGTCGTTGTTACAGGTGTGGACAGCCAGGCCACATTCGGGCTTCGTGCCCCTTTTCGACTTCAGCGGCACCTTCATCAGCATCGGCTCCTTTTCCGCCTCAGCAGCAGTTGTCAGCTCAGCGGCTTTATGCTCCAGCGAGCGGATCACCTTCTTTTTACCCGGCGGATCACCGGCCGCCGGCTCAGAGCGGCCGGGTCTACGCCGCTCAGGTGGAGGACTTTACAGCAGCCGACCTTGTGGTGACAGGTATTATTTTTGTTATTTTATTTTATTTACCGGCATTGGTTTTGCATTGTATTGCACTTGAGCATCCTAGTCATTGGGTAGGAGTGCATGTACTTCTTCGCATGGGTTAGGGGTAGGACGGTTACCTTGTAACGCCCCACTTCCCAGGGGGTCACCCATCCTAGAACTACTCTAGCTCTAGCACGCTTAACTCTCATGTTCCTCTTGGATCTTGCTACTATCCAAAATGCTATAGCCGAGTTAGAGATTTAGTCCTATTATATCATTTATATAGAGGACTAATCCAAATTCCGGGGGTGTCACATTCTTCCCCGCTTTAAGCCCTGACGTCCACGTCAGGCTCAAGTACACTCACAAGCACCAGGCGATGTGAGACTCGTCTCGCTAGCCTTAGCCGACCTTGTAGGGAGCTGCACTCCACCTACAACGGTCATTAGCCGGGGAGCCACACTCTACCCGCTATATAACCCTGGCACAGCCGAGACTCATCTCACATTTTCGGCTGGTGAATGTCTCTGATACCAACTGTGACGCCCCACTTCCCAGGGGGTCACCCATCCTAGAACTACTCTAGCTCTAGCACGCTTAACTCTCATGTTCCTCTTGGATCTTGCTACCATCCAAAATGCTATAGCCGGGTTAGAGATTTAGTCCTATTATATCATTTATATAGAGGACTAATCCAAATTCCGGGGGTGTCACATACCTGGTGTTCGGGAGGTTCATATTCTCGATCCTCGGCACGTAGGGGAGTGTTGTTGGTCCTGCCCGGTACAGTTGAGTCCTTGATAGTACCGGTAGACCTGATGGTCTTAACCTAGTTATGGGACTTGGATTTGGTACTTAGGACGGTTTGGCTGGCTCGGTTTTCTTCTTTTCGCTGCGGTTGATTGTGCCGCGAGGACGGTCCTCTTAGGAAGGGTTAGGCCAGTAGTAGATGGTGTGCTGGGGTTACTTGGGGGATATCTTTGCCTCTATGGTTGCGACTTTGTGAGCGGGGCGGGTGTCCCGCCGTGGGTGCGCAGCCTTTTTGGCTAGCGTGGTTGTGGGATACCCCAGGAGTGCGGAGGTACTCGCGTTGAGCTTTTTGCCTTTGGACTTGGTGGTTGGATTATCGGGGCCCTGGGAGGAGCGGATGCTTGTACCGATGCAGACTACTTGGTAGCTCGAGCGGTTAGCCCAGCTGTACTTGGACGAGGTGGTGCGGTTTTCTGGAGTGCCCGCCTCTATTTTGTTCTAGTTAGAGACCCAAGGATTGCGTCGCGTCTCTGGAGGAGGTATTAGACAGCCTTGGGAGCTTGAGTGGTGGATGATTGGATATTTACCCCCTCTATTTGGTTGAGGTTCCGGATTGAGGAATGACTTTAGTTTCGAGGACGAAACTTTCTTTTAGTGGGGGGGATGTGATGACCTGGATCTCAGCAGAGCTTCTGCAGTGGGTTTGGCAGCTTCTGGGGGCCCGTACTGTGTGTTGGAGGTGTTAGTGCACCAATTTGACACAAGTGGCGGACTTCGGGCTTAATGGATCACGTGAGTGATCGGAGGACCCCGTTGAGTGTTTAGAAGTGTTCTCGCGCGGAGCAGATGTCAAAATTGTACTCAGCGCGAAATTTTGGGTAAAAACACTTGTCTGGATGCATTCGGCAAATTTTAGGAGCGGAATTTGGCAAATCGGATAGCGGATTTGGATTCAGCGCGCGAAAACGATGAAATTGGGCTACTTACTTGATTTTTGCGCCACTGGTTACTGTTCACGCCGGAACAGTAACTCCGGCAGCCGGCGGGCAGCGGCGGAGCGCGGCGGACGGCTCGGGCAGGCGGCGGAGCGGCCGCGGGCAGCGCGCGGGCAGGCGCGCGGGCGCGCGGGCAGGCGCGCGGTGCACGGGAGCGCGTGGGACACGTGGCAGCTTGCGGTAGGGTCGGTTCAGTGGGCGCGGTTCACGGAGTGGTGCGGGTGGTGCATGGACCGGCGGGACACGTGGCAGATTCTGGTTGGCGGGCTCACGCAGGCAGGGACCACGGAGCGCGGGGTGCCTCGGAACAGTGCATGGTAGGCGGCGTGCTAGGCGGCGCGCCAGGGTTGGTCGGGTCGTAAGTGCGGGCCACGTGGCGCCCGCTGATTCGCGGGCGCCACCCACCCGCGTTGACCGGGAGAGGCCACGCGGCGCTTCGCTAGTGGAGCGGTTGGCTGTCGCCTGTTCGGGGGCGACGTGGCGCTCTCCGGGCGTTCCGGGCGCTCGTCGCGGGCCGGCCCGTGGATCATTCGGGCGCCCGAAAGTGGGCTTGCGCCCGAATGTTGGGACAAATCCGGAATTTTTGGATTTGTCATTTTGGGCCTATAAATAGAGCCCGAACGTCACCCTGGAACTCTTTTCCTGCTCCGCATCTCTCTGTGAAACCTTCACGAGATCTCTTCCTCTCCCTGTGGCGATTTCATCTGCAGATTCTAGGATTTTTCTGCGGCACGCATCACGAGGTTTTCATTTTTACGGTGTGGCGCGATGCTCGTTCGTTTGTGATCTTCTTCGTCGCATTTTGGTGCGAGGACTCCCCCGGCTTGCTCCGACCTCCGATTGAGGCAATTTTTGCACCGTTGGACTCACGACAGGGAGTGCTTCGATCTTCATGTTTTGAGCCCCCCCTCATTTCGAGTTTATCTTGGAGTTCCCTGAGCTTCCATTTGACCCTTTTTCTTGGGTGGAGTTTTGGACAGCGCTGTGGTATTTCGGCAATATCTTCGCGTACAAACATCGGATTGGGGCGTTTCAAAAGGCGTTTTGCATCTACACATCACGAGGAATATCCCCCAATTTTCTTGGAATTTTCTGAATTTTCCCCCGAAGGTGAAAGTCCCTGTTTGCAGAACCTTGTGATTCAGATTTTGCGATTTGTCTATTTCGGGGTGGTTCCCTTGTCGAATTTGTATCTCAGCGTAGGAAACTCGGATTTGAACGTGCAGGTACTCGTTTCGACCGGTTCGTTGCGAGGATCGTGACAGTATTTTTCATGGAATTTTTCGGGCACTTCTCGCAGGTAAAAACAGGGCATCTTTGGACTATTAGTATTGGGACAGCATGTGTTGAGTTTAATTGTATGTTTTGGGGTAATTCTTGTACAGTGATCGCGGCGGTTAGCTGTTTGGGCGGGAGCACTTTTTGGACTTGGAACTAGCGATCGAGGTGGGTGGTTGTTATACTCCTCATTTTCTGACATACCCCTAGGAATATTGGAGAGATCCTCCCATTGGTTACATAGAATGATCAATTATGGACATGCATGCTTAAAGTAAATAATTGTGAGCCTATCAAATGAAAATTACTATTGTGGAACTCTGATAGTGGTTGGGGGTTATACATGTTTGTATGGATATAGTTTTGGCACTTAACCTTGCATGTGGAATTTACTTTTATGCTGGGATAAAATGAAATGTCTTGTGGGAGGGTACCACTTGAGGATCTTTTGGGACATGCATAGGTGGATGATTTAGGTGAGGGAAAGTTGTGGATTTTAAACATGTGTGGTTGGATAATGATTTAGCATGATGGTTATATCTATGCGGAGCTATTAATTGATACACATGTGGAGCCATTATTTGTCGCACTTTCTTTATCTTTCATGAGGACATATGCATGCTTGTTTGGACATCTAGGTAGGCCATCTTTTATCGCTACACTTTCATGCTGGAACTTGACTTAGTAGATACCTTGTTTGTTTCTTTTCTCCTTTCGTTAGTCAGGTGGTATTTGTTGCTCGGGTTTGAGCAAGGGTTTGGGATAGTGTAGCCGGGGCCTGGATTATGGATTATGGGTTTTGGCGGCGACCGCGGATATTGGGCGGTTGACCGGATGTCGGTTATAGGACATCGGTGATAGGGCATGATTATGGATTAGAGGGTTTTGTGGCAACCGCAGATAGTAGGCGGTTGACCAGATGTCGGATGTGGGGCATGTTTGTGATTTTGGGGTATTGCGGCATTCGCGGATATTGGGCGATTGACCGGATGGTTACTTTCGCATCTGATTGGGAATCAGTTTTCTTTTAGTGGAGGGTTGTGTTCCACTGGGGCTTTTTAGTTGTGATCCAGTCCTGCTTTTGTTACTTATCACACCGGCGCGGTTATTGCCCGGTGATGCTTTCCTCGTGTGGGTCGCTCCCCTCGAGATCCCCTCCGGAGGCCGGGGCCAGACAGTTATTGACAGTTTTGCTATCACATCGGCGCGGCTTATTTGCTCGATGATGAGGGCGGCAGCAGGAGTTTTGCTATCACATCGGCGCGGCTTACTTGCCCGATGATGAGGGCGGTACAGATTGGGTTCATCTGGGACGGTTGGTTACTGTTGCATACGGTTGTTCCAGTCTTTGACTGCATTTTTTAGAGGCATAGTAGTGGTAGTTTTTCCTTTGCAGTAGTCTTTTACTTACCACTCTTCTTCCCCTTTTTGCCTCTGGTAGACCTAGTGGGTGTGTTCAGGGCGTGAGGCTTTACCCACTAGGGGAGGCTACTGGTTCACTAGTAGTTCTCACCCCCATTCTTCTTTTTCTTTTCTTCTCCTTTGTTTTGCAGAGCCTTCTGCGGGTGCTGCTGGACATACAGCGGCGGGTCGAGGAGAGAGGACGGCTGAGTAGCTAGACAGTGGGCCTGACAGTGAGTAGCTAGACTGGTACCTCTTATGTATCCTATCTCAGAAGGTTGTACTTTTACTTTTGGGGTCTGGCTTTAGCCAGCTAGTTGTATATTTGTGGTGAGCTGGGAGAGAGACTTTACTTTATTTTACAGTCATTTTGTATTTTTACTTCCAGTTCAGTCTGAGATGTAGTATTTTTAGTTCAGCTCTGTTTTATTGCTCTATTATTGTATCTGTTTTATTTGAGCAGGTTACCGGCGCTTCGTGTATGCGGAAAATTCCGTGTGCACGGCGGATCTGTAGACGAGCCCGAGTTCTGGTTTACACTCGGGGCGTGACATCGAAGGGTCCGAAAACCCCGGAAGACTAATACCTACAACCCCAATCAAACAAGAATAGGCTATAGGCATAGCCTCCCGTTGTTCTCGACCCGAGAATGAAAACCGCCCTTAGAACCCAGATCACTCGTGTCACGCCCCGAGTTTCAAAATCAGTGTCTAAAATTTTTTTTTTAAAATCAGAGTCGCAAAAACGGCCAGGGCAATGACAGACCGCCACATATATAGAAGAGTCCCAATCCCCTTTGGGATTGAGCCTTTTCTATATATGCACGGCTAGCTTGGCAACAAACATCAGAGTACCAACTACGTAACAGCTAGAAATAATTATTACAATTGAATTACATATTACAACTCTTTTCTTTATCATCAAATAACACAAGAACTGTTCGGCTGTCAGGGTCAACCTCTAACTCGATACCTCACCAACTTGTCCCGACATCCCAGCACCCGCTCGACCTGAAAAATGGTCACCCAGGGGGTGTGAGATACACTGTACATGTATCCCAGTGGGCACGACGAGCCGAGAAATAGCAGATCGTACCTACTGGTATACAATACTAGAGGATAGTAATAATCATATGTTAGGTAAAGCAGATATAAAATCTTGAAGCTGTAATCGAAAGCAATTTAGACAAACATATGTTGATAATAGGTAATCATGATCAGGAAGCAATAAGATATGATAAAGGTAAGCTCAATAATCAACAACGAATGCATCAACGAATGAAGTAATAAAAACCCAATCACAAGCCACCATATTGGTCAAAAGACCTCAGGGAATATGCCCAACCTAGCACCAACCTGGCTGACATTCTCCCCTTGGGAGTCACGGGCCTTTCAACAGACCACTTTACCGGCAAAGAACAAAGCACACGAGGAGCTGTCACGCCCCGGCGTCGAAACTGCGACCCGGGCTCGCCAACAGATCCGCCGCCCATACGGGAAGCCCCGTATTGACGAAGCAACTAACCTGCAAAAGATCAACTATGCTATACAGATATCAGAGCTGAAAGAAAACTGCTAGAAATAAAACTATATACAAACCAAGACCTCACCAAAATACAAAAGTCTCTCGAGCAGTAAAAATAAATACAACTCTATACCTCACTACAAAGTTCTCTCAACATGAACTCTCAAAAGTAATAAGGGTACATCTACTCTCAGGACGACGACTGGTAGGGATCTAGCTCGCGACTCCCTTACCTCGATCAGAAGAAGCAGCAACTGGAGCAACTGGAACAGGAGTAGAAGTCCCTGTGGGAAAAAAAACACCACGACGGGTGTGAGAACTACGTCCCAAGTAGTTCTCAGTGGGTGCCGCCAACAAGTCCGACGATCTGCCAACTAAGTCTACTAGAGGCATAAAGTAACAATATAATACTGAAATGAAAGGGCTGGAAAAGTAACTCTACAGCTACTATGCCTCTATCTAGATGCTCAAGAAAAAGGAACAGATGGAACATGATGCATCTACTAACACACACAGTAAACTCACCAAATCTATAGTGACTGCCTCAAAGGGTCCAGTCAAACCTGCGCCCACCTACTGCCGCACATCCTCAACAGGACGGGTCTACCGTAGGGTGTCCGTGACTGCCACTAACTGGCACAGTCAGAGGGACGGCGTCGACAAGTCGCGATAGCAAGTAACAGGCCCAACTCCGGAGTGGCACTCGAGGGGTGCGACCCCACCGAGGAAAGTATCCGCGTATCTCTGTCGAGCTCAAATATGGCTCATGCAGGCTATAGTCCCAACCACGATCAACAAGATCGACCAACTCTCAACCACAGGCTGAAAAACCACACAGCTGGGGCCACCGTCCACCAGACGGCTCCCACAACAGAACACTAAACTCATAGAAAAGACCGACACCATAAGGGTTCGGAAACCCGATAGACCGGTGCTAAGAACCCTATCAAACAAGAACAGACTCTAGGCTCCGCCTATCGAAGTTCCCGATCCCCTTATAGTTCGGGAAAGCAATAATCACAGAACAACACGCAGAAGACACCAACAGGGCCCGAAAGCCCCGAGAGACCTACACCTACAACCCTATCAAACAAGAACAGGTTCCAGGCTCGGCCCCCATGGCTTTCGTCCCGACAAGGAACGGCCCAAAGAACCCGGATCACTCGAATCCTTTCGAGTGAGGAGATTTACAAGAAAAAGGTGACATTTGTTATTGAAAATTATTTTGATCTGGAAGAAATCCATATTTAACGATTTTAGTTCTTTTTAGAAAAACAGTTAGAAAAATAAGTGTTTTACCCAAACCCCGAAGGGCTGATGCCTTTGTCCAATCAAACAAGAACAGACTCTAGCGACCCTTCGATGCTTGGAAGAAAACATTGGGAGACTAAAATCATGTGTATGTCGAAAAGGGTTCTAGGTTCAGCTAACACTAATAAACTACTGCCACTAACACAGTGGCGACAACCCAAACAGGAAAAAACAAGACATCCCGGGACCACCGTTTACCCCAAACGTTTCCCGGTACAGATAAACAATCCACTACATCTACCAGACTCCACTCTGCTCCCAAGCACGAGTGCGAATGCATCCCACACTAAAAAGAAGTCCCGACCGCTCGGCCCACTACCCGGGCGAGGATAACACTAAGTCCAGGAATGAAACATAAAGTGTGGATGTCTAAACATAAATAACCCTAGCCCAAGTGAGGGTTTTTCTACTGGTCTGGTTACACATGCAACATATGACGGGGGTGCTAGGTCAGGTTCCAAGATAACAAATATTTAACATGATAGAAGGAAGCAAGAGATCACAAGATCGACAGATAAAACTAGGAACAACAATTCCTACACTCTAGCATGCTACCCAAGTCCAATCACTATCATGCATGATTCTATATCAATAGAATTAGAGCACAGTCCATAGATCTTGAAAGCAAAGCCACCCACCTGAAAACGCTAACTGTCCGGAGTCGTACAGCTGAGAAAACTAGGAAAAATAACAACACTAAGTCCAACAGGTCCTGCACCGCCCACAATCCCTCCTGGGTACAACATAAGGCTACAGTTATACTTTAATCCCAAAATCTGCCAAGAATTACTTCACTGAAATTTCAGCCGCAAAGATGTGATTATTCCACCTACTGAATGTGCTCGAAAAATTCCAAATAAAATATTCCTGCGATCCTCGTGTCGATAGCTTCGAAACAAGTACCTGCACACCCAATTCCGAGCACCGTAGGCCAAGTTACAAATTCCACAGTATCGGTGCGCAAAATCCCAAAACCATTCAACTGTAAACTCTTGTACAGATAAAAGGAAAAGTATATACCTTCGGGAAGGTCTCCAAAAATTCCAAGAAAAATCCACGATGATCCTCGCGTCGAGTAGATGAAAAAAGTCTACAAGCACGTCCTGATCCGAGACTCGTGCGCGAAGATCTCGTCCAAACAAGGTGCTGCCCTCACAAAATCTCACAGCAAAAATGGGTCCCAGTGAGCATGGAAAATCACCTCGAAAAACGCGCAACGAGAAAATGTGGAAGCAACCAAAAATGTAGCCTCACCTGTCGCGGATCAAGCAGCGAAGGAATCACTCAAAAATAAGGTCGGAGTAGGTCGGGGGAGCCCGTGCACCGAAGAGCGACGAAAGAAACACCGAAGAAAGGGCGTCGCGCCGCGCCAAGAAAATGAGAATCTCGAAAAGTATGCCCCCAAAAATCCCCAAACTCTGCAGATAGATGCGAAAATGTGTGGGGAGAAAGTCCTCTGAAGAAACCTAGGCGAGAAGATGGCTAGAACACTGAAAAAAACCCAAGTAGAACAGCTTTCGGGCTATTTATAGCCCAAAGAAACATTTCAGAAAATACCGGCTGTGTCCCGAAATTCGGGCGCATGGCAACTTTCGGGCGGCTACAGTGTAGGGCCGGCCCAACACTGTGCGCGCCCGAAACGGCCCGGGGCCGCCACGTAGCCCGACCAACAGGCGACAGCGGCCCGAGCCGCTCCGCTGCGGCCACGTCCCACGCCCCGGCGCCCGACACGCGTCCCGCACAGCGAACAGCTGTGCGGGGCGCATGAGCCGCCGACGCGTGGCACCTCCCCGGTCAAACCGGGTAGGTGGCGCCCGCCAGTGGTAGGGCGACACGGGTCCCTGCCACTGTCGCGGTCACACGTGCGGCAGGCGGCGCCTGCCGCGCACGCGCCCCGAGGCGGGGTCCCGCGCCCCCGTGCGCCGCACCCGGTGAGCCGACCAATGACACGTTGACACGTGTCCCATGCACCCGGTCCACGCACCCTAGTTCGGGTTCCGTGGACCGCGCCGCGTGCACCGACCAACCGGGCGCTGCCACGCGTCCCCCTGCCTGGTCCATGCACCGCCGCGCCAAATCCGAAGACCGCGCCTGAAGAGCCCGCCAATCAGGCGGCGCCACGTGTCCCTGCGCCGGGTCCGTGCACCCAGCCGCGGCGCTCTGTGGACCGAGCGTCGCGGACCGGCCAATAATGGGCCGCCACGTGTCACCCCGGCGGTCCACGGCCTCTCCCATGCACCAACAGCCACTAAAAACTTCCGGGGGTCCGTTTTTGGGCATCCGGACTCAGAATCAAACAAGCAAATGGCCGTTTTCAAGCGTTTTTCCGCGCTGAATCCAAATGCAACCTCTGTTTGGCCCAAAACTATTTCAAAAATTTGGCAATTGCAGCCGAAGGCCAATCCAGCTGTGGATATCACACAGGGTCCATCTCTGGCATCCCCTTGATGCACTATGGACCAGATACACCAACACTAGGTGTTCAACACCACGGTTCATGGGAGAAGCTACACGGGGGTCAGGGTCACCACATCCTCCCCCACTAAAAGGAAGTTTCGTCCCCGAAACAAAAACACACCACAACAACAAAACCAAAACAATCAAAACAACCAAGAACGCAAACACTAAACTAACAAGAAAGGTACGGCTCCACCAGCAGGAAAGTCATCAACCCCAACCCTCGATTAAGAAAACAGCTGAAATTAGCGAAAAGTCCGAAAATTTCAAAAGATCAGTACCTTCGCCCCAATCAAACAAGAACAGGTTCGGGCACTGTAGTGTACCGGTTTTTGTGTTGAGCTTTCTGACTCCACCGACGAGCCTTTTGACTGGGAAAAGGCGTGAGCGCGTGTATTTTTGATTTACAGCGGGGTTCGGGTGGTTCCGGGCGGCGGCGGAGGTGCCGGGGTTAAAAAGTGAGTTGCTGTGACCCCTTTTGTCTTATTTTAATATTTTTTTTTCTCTTTTGCTTTAATTAACCTTATGTTAATGTGCTAGTGCTGCTGGTGGAGTGGTTTTGGCAGAGAAAGGGAGTTGGTGAATTAAATGTTTGGGTGAGTTGATAGCTAATTAATTCCCTTTGAGTGTTGGAGGGTTTTAATTAATTGCTTCCCTTATTTAATCTCTCTCTCTCTCTCTCTCGAACTCACTCCACCTCAACTTCCCACCTCTTCTCCAAGGTACCCTAGTGGGTTATTCTGAAGCAGAGAAAGAGAAGGAAGAGGCAAGTGAAAGGAAGAAGAAGAGGAGTTGGGGGAGGGTCCTTGGGTTTTTATTTTTTCCTCGCCGCGACGGTGTCGAGTCGAGCGGAGCTTTCGGGCTGACAATAGCAGGTTGGTGTTTTCGTTATTGTTGCATGGTGGGTTTTGGTTTTTCCCCTCCCCTCTCCTTCTTTTTGCTCTCTTTCTTTTGCTGCTGCGTTGTTTGGGCTGTTTGCCGGCGTGGCGCTGCTCGCGCCGCTCGCGCATTTGCGGCGGCGCGATCTGTGAGGGGCGCTGCTGCGCGAGCGCACATGCTTGTCGCGTGCAGCGCGCGCCCTTCTGCCGCATTGAGCAGCAGGGCGCCGGACTGCCTGGCTGCGGCGCTGGGGCCGCGCGGCCCTGCAGGCCGCGCGCTGTGCGCGCGCGGCACTGCAGAGGTGCCGCGCGGGCGGCCCCTGTGCCGCGCGGCACTGCAGGCCGCGCGCAAGGCGCGCGCGGCCCTGCAAGGTGCCGCGTGGGCGGCCCTGCAGGCCGCGCGCGAGGCGCGCGGTGCTGCAGGGCACCGCGCGGGTGCCCTTGGGGCCCCGCGGCCCTGCAGGCCGCGCGCGGGGCGCGCGGCGCTGCAGGGCACCGCGCGGGTGCCCTTGGGGCCCCGCGGCCCTGCAGGCCGCGCGCCAGGCGCGCGGCACTGCAGGAGCACCGCGCGGGTGCCCTTGGGGCACCGCGCGGGTGCCCTTGGGGCCCCGCGGCCCTGCAGGCCGCACGCCAGGCGCGCGGCACTGCAGGAGGGCCGCGCGGGTGCCCTTGGGCCCCGCGGCCCTGCAAGCCGCGCGCCAGGCGCGCGGCACTGCAGGAGGGCCGCGCGGCGGCCCCTTGGTCCCCGCGGCCCTGCAGGCCGCGCGCCAGGCGCGCGGCACTGCAGGAGGGCCGCGCGGGTGCCCTTGGGCCCCGCTGCCCTGCAGGCCGCGCGCCAGGCGCGCGGCACTGCAGGAGGGCCGCGCGGCGGCCCCTTGGGCCCCGCGGCCCTGCAGGCCGCGCGCCAGGCGCGCGGCACTGCAGGAGGGCCGCGCGGGTGCCCTTGGGCCCCACGGCCCTGCAGGCCGCGCGCCCGGCGCGCGGCACTGCAGGAGGGCCGCGCGGCGGCCCCTTGGGCCCCGCGGCCCTGCAGGCCGCGCGCCAGGCGCGCGGCACTGCAGGAGGGCCGCGCGGGTGCCCTTGGGCCCCGCGGCCCTGCAGGCCGCGCGCCCGGCGCGCGGCACTGCAGGAGGGCCGCGCGGCGGCCCCTTGGGCCCCGCGGCCCTGCAGGCCGCGCGCCCGGCGCGCGGCACTGCAGGAGGGCCGCGCGGCGGTCCCTTGGGCCCCGCGGCCCTGCAGTCCGCGCGCCAGGCGCGCGGCACTGCAGGAGGGCCGCGCGGGTGCCCTTGGGCCCCGCGGCCCTGCAGGCCGCGCGCTTGGTGCGCGGCACTGCAGGGCGTTGCGCGGGCGGCTCTTAGGCTGCGCGGCCGTGGGTGGTGCTGTGCCGCGGGGTTTGCGGCTCGACGATACGCCGTGGCGGTCGCGCGATGGGTTTTCCGCGCAACGGCCGGCGTTTTTCTTTGCCGGTTGGGTTTTCCGCCTTTTGAGAGCAGGGCCTTTGTCGGATTATTTTCTGATCCCCTACTTTTTCACCAAGTTGCAGTTCGACTGAGCGATTTGCTCGTCTATGTGGACTGTGGTGCGCGTGGTACTACGTGGAGCTGTTGGACCGCACCTGGACCTCTATTTGGCGCACGGATTGCGGTTTTATCGCAGGTGGGTTGGTTTCTTCTGACGGACCACGGGATGCTCCTTTTTCCTTTCGAACGCAAAGGTATCGTGACCTTGTGCTATCAGGCAAGTACGGGTCGGCCGCGCAGGTCGCGGGTTATGGTTTCCGACCGGGATGTGTATCTTGCTGATTGGTGTTCGCTTTGGATTGCACAGCTGCATTCGAAGCCCTGGCCGAGTTACCAGAAGGGTTTTTCCCCGGCCGAGTTACCGAGAGGATGCTTTTGTCCCTGGCCAAGCTACCAGGAGGGTACCTTTCCCCGGCCGAGTTACCGGGAAGACTGTTTACCGGCCGAGTTACCGGGAGGACCTTTCTCCCTGGCTGCGTTACCAGGAGAGTGCTTCCCTGGCCGAGATACCAGCGGAAGCTCGCCCCCGGCCGGGGCTACCGGGTGGCTGCGGGGAAATGACATGTGCGGGTGGTCATTTTCATAATGTGCTAGATGTCATTTAGTACAGCATTGCATTGAGGCATATAGTGATAGATTTACTTACAGCTTTCATTCCAGTATTTATCTATCTATCTATCTATCTGTCTTTGTCTCCAGTGGACTTGGTGGGTTACCGAGGATAGGGCATCGGTACCCACTGAGATCTGGCTTTTCTGTTGATCTCACACCCGCCGTGCGTGACAGGTGATTCTGAGGCGGACTTTCCTGGACCGGCACGTGCGGAGTCTTCAGACCGTGGCAAGGGCTTGGCCGACTAGTGCCACCGGGGTCTGTAGAGTCACAGGTAGAGCTACTCGGGTATTTTTGGTTCCCACTTTTGTATCTGTTAGTGGTGGTGTACCCCTTTTTGGGAGGTAGCGGATGTTGTACCTGGACTATGTACTTAGTGACTCTTGTATGCAGTTTACTTTATTTAGTGTTGCATCTCCTTTGCTCTGATACTTGTATGGCTAGATCCCTTTTTGCAGGTTAGACGCTTCGTCTGTGCGGCAGTTTCCGCACAGACGGCGGGTCTGTTGGCGAGCCCGGGTCGCAGGCTCGACCCCGGGGCGTGACAGATTAGGTGGTATCAGAGCCTAGGTGTTTAGGTCTTTGGGGACTTAGGGACCCTAGGCTTTTGTTTGGACAGTAGTGTGACTGTCGGGAGAGTTGCGTGATAGCGAGAGTTTTGGTTGTGTGGTGACTCCCCCGGGATGTCAGGCGAGTGACCTTACATGTTAGCTCTCTAAAGTAGTTCTGTTGGCTGCAGACAACACAACACTTTAGAGCTGGAAACATGTCTTAAAACTCTCGCTGTCTTTGGGTTGTGAGGTTTTTGTTCTCTGACACCCTGTTTTCCCTGTCGCAGTTGCCTGAGATGCCTCCTAGACGTCGTGCGACGACGAGGGCGCACTCCGCGTCGGAGGACAGGCCAGAGCAGGAGGAGGTTGCATAGGGTTGAGGTTCCTGAGCTGCGGGCCCAAGTGGCCCAGATGTCTGACCATGAGCTGCGGGCCCAAGTGGCCCAGTTGACTGAGGCATTGCGGCGCCAGGAAGAGGCTGCCAAACGCCAGGAGGAAAATGTGGAACGGATGATGAGATTACTGAGCAGAGGACATCTGCGGCACCGCCAGCGGCGACTTCGTCGACCTCATCTCAGATCGCCCCTTTGACAGAGTTGGAGTAGAGGGAGCTCACGGATCGTTTAGCTTATGTCAGCCAGTTCCGTCCTCGCGTTTCGCCGGGCAGAGTTCTGAGCCGCGGGAAGTAGAAAACTGGATTTCAGCATTAGAGAAGTTGTTCGAGAACCTGTTTATTAAGGAAAAGCATCAGGTATATTTGGCTACTCACTTCCTGGAGGGTGACGCTGAGACTTGGTGGCGTCGTGTCCGCCCCCCGGGACCGCCTGGAGCTCCGGTGGTATCTTGGCAGGAGTTCCGCGCTTTGCTACTCGGGGCCTACTTCCCCGACAGTGCAAAGCAGAAGCTTGAGGGGGATCTCCGTCGACTGCAGCAGGGTAGCCGACCCCTTCCGGACTATATTCGAGAGTTCCAGCGCTTATTGAGCAGCGTGCCGCATGTTGCCCCTGATGAGGCCCAGAGAGTGGACCTATTCGAGCGAGGGCTGCACCCGGATATCTATCACCTGGTTCATTCTCACCGATCGTTGACGCTGGACGCGGCCATGGAGCGTGCACGGTGGGTCTCTCGAGGCGGGTGATTCATGGCTGAGAGGGGCGGGGCGCCGGGGTCTAGTTCTGGAGAGAAGCGCCCCGCACCGCAGGATTCTGGGCAGACGAGCAGGCCACGGCCCCCGAGGCCGCCTCAGATTCCGCCTCGAGGCCGCGGGGCACAGAGGGAGACAGAGATCGGGGGGCTCCCGACCTCCTAGGCAGCAGGCAGCACCAGCAGAGCCGCACCGATAGTTGTGTGATTTGCGGCGGACCCCACACCCCCTAGCAGTTGTGAGCAGCGGCAGGGCCGATGTTACCGGTGTGGGCAGGCAGGGCACAGATCGTGGTCTTGTCCTGGAGCGGGGTCATCAGCAGCGCCGGCAGCTTCGGTTCTTCCTACACCGCCCTTTCAGACGGGCGGATCCTCGACAGGGGTTGGTCAGGGGGATAGGGCCACTTCGTCACGGCGGGTCGGGCAGGCGACCACCCCCGAGCGGCAGGGTGTACACCGCACAGGTCGATGATGCGGAGGCAGCTGGCCACGTGGGTGGCAGGTATTATCCTTATCTCCTCTACTCGCACTAGAGCTTATTTGATACCGGAGCATCTCATTCATTCATCAGTAGGACATTTGCATTCATGCATGGGCTAGAGATAGGACTGTTGCCTTGTGCTCGTGAGGTTCAGCTACCCGGTCATGTTCTACACGTTGATGAGTGTTGTTGGTCCTGCCCTGTGCAGTTAGGGCCTTGGACTTTATCTGTTGACCTTTTGGTCCTTCGCCAGCTCCAGGATTTCGACGTAGTTTTGGGGATGGATTGGTTGACTAGGTATTATGCTTCTATTGATTGTCGAGAGAGGACTGTGACCCTCAGGGAGCCGGGACAGGATGAGTATGTTTTCAGAGGTTGTCAGAGTACGCTGTTTGCAGCGACGATCTCTTCTGCTAGAGCCCGACAGCTGATGAGTCACGGTTGTCTTGCTTTCTTAGCTACTGTGGTAGAGGCGCCTACGGCGATGCCTGGACTCGAGACATTCCTATCGTCCGAGAGTATCCAGATGTGTTCCCTCCGAGCTTTCGTCTATGCCGCCGGATCGAGAGATTGAGTTTGTGATTGACGTGGTCCCTGGAACCACGCCAATCTCTAAGGCACCCTACAGAATGGCACCAGCAGAATGAGAGAGTTAAAGGCTCAGCTTCAGGATCTCATGGATCGCGGGTTTGTTCGTCCTAGTGTTTCTCCTTGGGGAGCCCCGATTCTTTTTGTGAAGAAAAAGGACGGGTCACTTAGGCTTTGTGTGGACTACAGGGAATTGAATAAAGTGACCGTCAAGAACAAGTATCCGCTTCCTCGGATTGATGATTTATTTGATCAGCTTCAGGGAGCCACGGTTTTCTCGAAGATAGATCTACAGTCCGGTTACCACCAGCTGAGGGTGAGGGCCGAGGATGTGTCCAAGACGGCGTTCAGGTCCCGGTATGGGCATTACGAGTTTACAGTGCTACCTTTTGGTTTGACGAATGCCCCGGCGGCGTTCATGGATCTGATGAATCGAGTCTTTCAGCCCGTACTTGGACCGTTTTGTGGTGGTTTTCATTGATGGACATCATGATTTACTCCCGTAGCGCGTTGAGCACGAGGAGCACTTGAGGTTAGTGCTGCAGCTCCTGAGGGAGAAGAAGCTGTATGCGAAGTTAAAGAAGGTGCGCCTTTGGTTGTGCTTCGGGAGGTTTTCTTTTCTAGGCCACATTGTTTCAGCCGCAGGAGTGGCAGTGGACCCGGCGAAGATAGTTTCAGTTCGGCGATTGGCCTAGACTACGACGGTGACGGAGATTCGAGACTTCGTGGGCCTTGCGGGCTACTACCGTCGTTTTGTGAGGGCTTTGCGAAGCTCTCTTCTCCCCTCACCAGATTGACCAAGGAAAGGGGTGTAAAATTTGTTTGGACAGAGCAATGCCAGCAAAGCTTCGAGGATTTGAAGCAGAGGTTGATTTCAGCACCAGTCTTGCACTACCAGTTATGGGGAGAGGGGTACGTGATTTACAGTGATGCCTCCCACAGCGGCCTTGGTTGCGTGTTGATGCAACATGGTAGGGTGATTGCCTACGCTTCTCGCCAGTTAAAGGATTATGAGAGGAATTACCCTACACATGACCTTGAGCTCGCTGCTGTGGTTTTTGCCTTGAAGCTCTGGCGGCACTATTTGTATGGCGAGCGCTGTGAGATTTTTACCGATCATCAGAGTTTGAAGTACCTGTTCACCCAGAAGGAACTCAACCTAAGGCAGCGCCGGTGGCTTGAGCTGTTAAAGGACTATGACTTGAGCATTCTCTATCATCCCGGCAAGGCTAACGTGGTCGCGGATGCTTTGAGCAGGCGAGCAGGGCAGACCTTGAGTATGCTTATTACCCAGCAGAGACCACTGAGAGAGCCTGAGGAGTTTGGATATAGAGGTTGTGTCCCCGGGGGTTTCGGCAAGACTTATGTCTATGGTCTTGCAGCCCACTCGCTACTGGACAGGATTAGAGAGAAGCAGAGTGGGGACCCCTATCTTCTCAGGATTCGAGACCAGATGCAGCTTGGACAGAGCGGGGACTTTCTGTGGATGTCGCGGGAGTACTCAGGTACAGGGACCGCATTTGTGTACCGGCGGATGTGATATTAGAGAGCTGATCCTGAGAGAGGCTCACTATACACCTTACACCCTCCATCCTGGGGGAACTAGATGTATAGGGATTTGAAGACTCAGTTTTGGTGGCAGGGCTTGAAGAGGGATGTTGGTAGGTTTGTGGCCCGCTGTCTAACTTGCCAACAGGTTAAAGCGGAACATCAGGTTCCCGCTGGCAATTTACAAAGCCTACCAATCCCTGAGTGGAAATGGGATTGTGTTACCATGGACTTTATTGTGGGTCTGCCGAGGACTCAGGAGGAGCCGATGCCATTGGGTGATCGTTGATCGGTTGACTAAATCAGCTCACTTTCTGCCGATTCGTCAGGTTGGGCCTTGAGAGATTAGCACAGTTATACCTTGACGAGATCGTGAGGCTTCATTGAGTGCCAGCTTCTATTGTATCAGATAGGGATCCCAGGTTTACCTCTCATGTTTTGGAGGAA